>JBAHVQ010209804.1:0-12232 GCA_036872915.1 Nanipora kamurai
ACTATGCTGGGCTTTAATATTTATCATCAAATTACGATTCCCGCCTGGTAAATCGATAGCTGATATATATATACATACCTCTTCCTGTTATCGAGTGTAAGTGCCTAATATTCATCAAACAAGATTATGCCTCAGATTGGTCGAGACCATATTTAGTCTATAACGCACCCTGATGGTCTTGAGCAGGGCGTACATCAATGAGACAAACTTAACGTGAATAGTCTTACTTTGGATTTATTCAAGGCAAGGGTCTTAACCTTGCTATTTTATAGCTATCCTTTGCCAAAGAAATTTGTTTCTGCTATTTTCAATTTTCCTTCGTCTTACACCAGTCCCTTACAATGGGCCCAGGGTAGTAATTAGATCAAAATAACCCTGGGTGTGAGAATTACTCGTGTTAAATGCGAGTTTTGTGAGTAAAAGCCATTTAAACTATTTGAATGAATAAGCGTGTTTACAATTGAAAATCTTTAACAGTTTTCTCTTGTTTCTCCGCAGTAATGAAATGTTTTTCCAAGCGTCCTCGCCAAAGCTGCACTCTATTTTTCAAAGCCGACACATGCTATGTGGATTAATTGTGACTCACCGTCCTTTCTTGCTAACACACAAAAATAAATTTGTTCGGTTTGTTTATTAATACTTATTATTAGCTAATGCGATGTGCACGGCAAGGTAATCATGTTGGAGTTTTTTCTGACAAATTGATAAAAAGATATCAATGTAGCGGTTATGGTTAGTGAAAGCCTAACCCTAAACGTATCCTGGTCTTTCTTTTTCTTTAATGCTTTAAATCTCGATGTCCTGGCCACTAGTGCCTTTCTGCAACGTTTGCATTTTTACCCGCTTCCTCTTCGAAACAAACATTTTTGAAATCCATCGGATAATTTCAACCAAAAAAGTCCATTTTTGCACGCGTGTCTGGTACAGAATTTTTGCTTGTTTTTCAGCGTTTTCTAGACTGTTTTGAAGGGTAATACTGAACCTAAATGTAATTTAATAAACGGTGCAACTTTGCATACAATGTTGCGCCGATTTTCCTCTGCTTTACACAGGACCATTAAATTAACACAACGACAGTGTTACGTTTCAATGACAAACAAATTAGAAATTTCTCGTTTTTCACAAATTAGATTTTCTCTTTGTTAATCTGAGGAAATACTATAATGTACGGTTGCCACTAAAACATTCCTGCAAAAATAAAAAACTGCCTAGGAGAGATCTGGTTCTTGTATACGATTATAGAAACGATTAAAAATAAAATTATAGACACCTCTTACCTTGTCATATTCCAATCTCTCAAGGCAAATCAACAACTTATCCCTCGCTTCTTTCAAGTACTCCATATAAGAATCTAGAGCACGGTCGTCTACATCCGCTACATTGGATTCCAACCCAGCTAAATACTTGAAAATCTAAAGAAGCCATGGAATGTAAATTGCATATCAACATTTGAAGGCTGATGTATTACAGAAGTATTTGACAAAGACATTTATGAGGAGTAATTTTCTTAGCTAATAAGTAAGTAGAGGTAATTTTCAGTTGCACAAATTACTATGTTCAAGAATAAAGTTGTTAGAGGACTTTGTAAACTTTCTAAGCTATCAGGATGATTTTCAAGGTTCTTTCAGCTTTTTGGGGGGTTTGTTCGTTGTATGAACCCAAGGCAGAAGAACTAGTAAATGTATTTATTTAAATTATACAGTAAAGAATGTATTGGCTACTTTCGCAGAATGTCAGTTGACGGATGGTCACAAAATTTCGAGCAATACGATGAGATGAGATATTACAGGCATGGTGTAATTGTTAATGGGAAGCAACACATAAGTAAGATTGCAATGAAGAGATAAAAGAAACGTACGGACAAAAAAGGAGTGGGCCTAAAATTAGAATATAAGAAAGCGGTGCACAAAGCATACGTTGGTTCGATTAAATAGCCTTGCACGAACTTCATTTTGAAGCACGGAAATGTTGTAATTTGAACTTTCCCGACAAAATAACTAACAGGTAACTTCTCAAATGTTTTGCAGGTTTAGAGTTGCGTCATTTGTTTTGTTCAGGAATTCTTCCTCCATGCATGGTTCGACATAAACATGCACCTATCAAACTCCGAACAAACAAAGCACTTAAACACTCCATCCGATGCACCAGTGTTGGTAATCATAAACTGTGACATTAAAAGGGAAAAAACCAAGAAAGAAACCATTTCGAAGTATAATAGGTATTCAAGTTGATTCCTAACTTGTCTTACTTCCTACCTTACTCAGAAGAATTCTGTTTTCTTTGTTCCAAGTTTTTGCGGTTCCCTAACCCTGGGGCTTTTAACACGTCATTAACTCCTTCCTGGCCGTAGTAGTCCTCAGCGACCTCTGGAGACATTAGTATTTTACTTTGGCTAACGCCAGACGATTTTACTTGTCAAGGGGAAAGTGCTCGGTCAGGAAAGGGTTAAACATTACTTATATACCAACGTTTGGTTAAAAACAACAGTTTATCAAGAAACATTCCTTGTTTCGGGGTCAAACGCTCCAAACATCTGCACTTGTTTTTGTCACATATTTATACCTGAGCCTCATTCCAAGCTGCATGCGATGTTTCCACTTGACTAAAAAGCTTTAGAGCGTGTTCTAAATCACCCCTTTCAACTGCGGCTTCTCCCAAAATCATGGAGGCTTCACGAAAGTACCGATGGACGTCAGGCTCCTGAAAAACGATTTTGAAAAATTAAAAGTTATGAGAAATACGGCAAAAACAAATGGACATTTTATTTACTCAAGCGCATTGTAAGAAAAATTATAAAAATAAATAATACCTCAAGATGGCTCAAATTATGAGGAAAAAGTGGATCTTTTGGAGTTCCAGGGTTTTTGTTTCTAAAAATTGAAATTTACCAGAAGGTAAAGTACACTGTTAACTGGGGCCATATTAATTCCGTCCCAATCTGTAACTCTCCGTCTCCGTACTGGAATGACCAGATTTAAAACCTTTTGCAAATAGTTCAATGACAGGTCTTATTTTTCCTCCATGGTTACTATCCACAAATTTACTTGAAGAAGGATGACATTACTGCTCCAGTTAATCCAAGAATGAACAAAACGAAATGAAACTTTGCTTTTAAATATCATTAGTTAACACGCACCTACGCAGAGATTTCTTGTGGAGTGTTATGGTCGACTTTCACCTATATCTTAAGGTTTATATTTCTTTTGGGGACTAGTGTTGTTTTTTCGTTTATGATAGCGAAGGAAAGTTTAAACCGCCCAACCCACAGCATTCAAGACGGCACTATTGGTTGCCAATAAAAAGAACCATTACGAAAAAGGGGAAAAGGGGAAAAAACCATTACGATTTGATATATTCTCAATTCCAACAAGATTCTACTTATCTAGTTCCAAACTATGGTGTAGGGAAGGAGGGATTGGGTGTTCGAATCCCCCACTGCTACTAAGCACAAACGTGAAAAAACCGATACTACCACAAACGAAAAAAACCAAATACACCAGAAATTCTTAAAAAACCGTACGATGAAGGTCATATTTGACCAAAAACCATCTTCATGTTGATGGTACTCGACAGTAAAAAGCCACAAGAGAAATGAGCTGACAATTCTTATACCAATCCAGTGAGCTTAATGAATTCTGTCATCATTTTAACATTTATGAAATACATTTCCATGTCAGTACTCTTTATCAGTTTTCTTTCAGACACATTGGTTGAGTGATTAATCACTTAACGCTTAGTGTCCGATATATTGGACACCAGCGACAAAAGAACAAATGAGAGAAGAAAGCAAAAACAAAGAGAGAACAAAGAATTAAAGAAAAAATTTAAGCGTTAAAGAGTTAAGTGCTTTTCAAGGGTATCGAGAGCATTAGAAACCACTTCTAATATCAAAACTGAGTTCAGGCCGTGTGGGGGACGGTAACAGTGAACTTTTTGTGTCATTTTATAGCAAGTTCGTGTTCCAAGTTTTATCCATCTTTAAGACCAGGTTTAAACTAAAGGTTCCCCGTTTTTAATTTCGTCCAAGGAGGGGAACAGATTCTAATATGTAAACTTTTGGTGATGATAAGCAACAACAATCACGTGGTTTTTAGCAAACTGATTGCTTTAACACCAAAAACGAGTTCCAATGTATAGTCACGGTATCAAAACACGAGAAAGCAAAAAAAGTTGAGAAGAGCAGCTCGCTATACTTGTCAAAGCTTTTGATGTTTTCGAGATAAAAACTGAAGATAATGTTAAAGCTGGACAATATATAATCTATTACTTAATTTACAGTACATCAATCGATAAGTGTAGAATCCTTATCCCACTGCCTCATTATTTACAATTATTACTCCATGTGAACGAAACTAGGAGTCGTTAATTGTCAAGGATTAAATACCTCTTCATATCTTCGAAAAGTGTCAAGGCAACTTTCCAGTAATGAAGGCTTCTCATTTGTAAACTCTAATCACAAGGCAAAAAGGAATTTCCTTATTAATACCACGCCACATCACAACTCGTCGCATATCATATCCAACTTCAAGTCATCACGCCATTTTGTACCCACTGCATAACATATATCATAACCTCATAGAACATCATACAGCCTCATACCTCACTTTATCATATCGCACCATTATGAAACATCAACACAATCACGGTTCACATATCAGATCAAATCATCATACTGCACTACATCGTATTTTATCGCACTTCACCTTATTCCACAAAATAACACACAATGTCTTGAAGGTTATGTTGAGGAAATATGTTCCGTATGGAGAAATCTGATGAAGCATTTCTTGGATGTTATTTACTTGTTTTATTTTACGTTATTTCAGAGTATAGGATGAAGCATCTGAAATGATGGTGTGATGAAAAGGCTGAAGAAAGTGGTCTTAATGTTAAAGTAACCAAGGTCGCATTCACAAACATGGTTCCGCTGGTGATTTCCCTTGGATTTCCTCGTGAATTAGTTATGAACTTGGGTATTTATTCAAAGAAACATATTTCTGCCAGCAAACCTCGATATGACGGTCGGACATCGTCCAACAAAAAGATTCAAGTGCCCGGCCAATCCTAAGAATTAGCGTACACTTTGTCCGACAAATGTTGTTTGGCAATTAACAACAGGGTCTATTTTGTTTTAGAATTTTTTAAATTTGATGTAATTATTTAATTTGATTTTAAAATTTCTCTATCCTTTTTTCGCAATATTTCCACAATCTTTTTTTGTTTGATCTCTGGGAAGCCTGATCCATTTTTCTAAGCAGACAGTTGTTCGGGGATGAGAAGCCCCGTACACAGGATGTCCGGCCATTTTTTATTGTTATTTTGACAGTATGATTGCCCCAATTTTGAACCTGATTTTCGGCTTTCGATGGTATGTAATAAGCTATGAAAGAACTCGCGATCGTCCGGACACGTCCGACCGAACAATGAAACTGTGAGACATTTTATCCGCTACACTTGCAAAAATTATATCGAGCCTTGTTGTAATACAATGGCGAGGTGTGCCTAGGTCGACAGTGCACCCTTGTGGAATAACATGTCAGTAACTTAGTCTTTACTAAGCATTAGTAAAGTAATACCTTCCAATGTTCAGAATAGTACCAAGGTTCATAACCAGCAGCATCTTTTAACATCGAAGACTGTACGCCAAAAAAATATCAAGTTAATAAATACAAACGAAGAAACATTTCAACTGAACAAGAGTAAACTTCCTATAGAAATGACCGTCCAATGTCAAAGCAGGTGTGGATTAACTTTTAATACTTAGTAGGGAGTGAACAAAAGCTTATCAAACGCTCAAAACAGTTATCTTTAACAATGTAAAAGTACAAACATTGATTTTACTTTAGCATTTAGCATTTAGCAGTATTGGATACGAGCAGGCTACCTCTCGAGATTTCAGCAGGTTATTGCACTAACGGAAAATTTTCAAAAACTCAAAAAGAACCCTCCGAACAGGCCTACTCTGGGGACCAAAAACCGTTAACTCTTCTGCTGGAATCTTGATCAAAACACACTGTATACACCAACAGTAAAACAAAGTGTAAGCAAGATATATTTTGTATGATAATTTCGTTTTAATACAAATATTAAAGCCCAGCATAGAATGCGAAACAAAGGCATGATATAAAGAGTTTAATGGAATCTTACGTTTCGTTGTATACATCACAACATCTTCAGAGATAATTAAGGTTACCCAAGCTACAGTGTATATTTACATGTGTCAGGAATTAACCAATCAGATAAAATTATACCGATAAATCTGATTGGTTAATTCCTGACACATGTAAATATACATTGTAGCTTGGGTAACCTTAATTATTATCTCTGAAGATGCTGTGATGTATACAACGAAACGTAAGATTCTATTAAACGCTTTATATCATGCCTTTGTTTCGCATTCTATGCTGGGCTTTAATATTTATATTAAAATTGAGATTCCCGCCTGGTCAATCTCCGGCGAATGATAATTTCGTAATAACTTGACGACGAATTGTCCAACACACCGTCGTGCTAACAACGTGACATTACCTCACAATCAGATGAGGAGGTTACCCTTATCAGAATATCAGGTAGTTTCATTGACAATGCCCATCCTTTTCGTGCTATTCCATATTGTTAAGGCATTAATTTCGACTCATTACTACGAGCTTTGGAGGTAAAAAGTTATCGATATTTGGAAAATATTGACAGTCTTACTCATATCAGTAGATATGGGCAGTCTCTCGCTAACGTCTATGCAAAGATACTTGGGAGGGTTGACTGATATAAAAACGCCTTCCACAAGAGAGTGGCAGACTTAGCTGCGTCTTGCTCTTGTTATTGGCATATAGAAATTAGCAAGCACTTCAGAAACTCTAACTCCAATTTGGAATATCATTTCTTATTACAAAACAGTTACGCATTGGAGAAAGGACCATGTCACTTACCAGCGAAGAAATGTTTGACACAGTATAAAAACAAACTATACAATTGATCTAAAATCTGTAAGTTTTTTACCTTTTGTCCAAAGTTCGTTGCTAAGTACGTGACAAGACGAGGATGCATTCCATGGTTTTTTAAAGCACGAATTTGTTCTAAGCCACGTTGCACAGTCAACTTAATTTTACCAGAATCTGAAATGCTACATAAGAACATTTTTGACTTATTGAGCTCGGAAAAACATGAAAAAATTTTTTTCCACTGAGGTGTAAGACTGTACGCAAAAATAAAACCTATCAGTTATCAAACAGCATTACAGAACGTGCCAGTTATACATTCATTTAAGCAGATAGTAAAAAATTTGTAGTGGTTGAAAAGATTGATGATTAACTTAAGATAAAAATGTCAACAAATGGCTTGTCGTTAATAAAGTTTCACTAAACGAAACCAAGACATCCGTGGAAGTTAATTGTTAATTATTATTATAAAAACTATTATTGGTAGCATAGGATAAAACGAGTTTCCAGCAAAAAGATACTAAGCTTAGTTCTTGACGAAGAATTGAAATGGAGAAACACTTCGATAAGCAATGCAAAAACAAAATTCTTTGAATATTGCGCTACTTAGAAGAGCCAAATCTTTTTATCTGCAAAAAGACCTCGTGACAATGTATACGACATTTGTGCTGCCTTATTTCATCCATTGCTCGATAGTATGCAGAGATGGCTCCTGTAATCACGTGGGTAGACTGGCTAAACTACAAATGAGAGCGATGTGTGTGATACATATGATGTTCATTCAAGTCAAATACTTGAAAAGCTCGGTTGGCTGTCTATAGACAAAATATTAAACAATCGTGAAATTGTTCAAACATTTAAAGCACCAACATGGATGTCGCCCAGATATATAACAATTTAGTGAATGTAATAATACCAAGTAATGGCATGGCATGAGGTTGACTAGTGATTAAATGTATCCAACTGCTGAGGGAAGTTCGGTAAAAGTCCCAAGGGCGGAGCCCGACACCTCACGAGGCTTGAGGGACATTTAATTACTAATCAACCACAAAGCTATGCTATCACTTTGTAATACTATGATCGGCGAGGAACACACAAATGATGTCACGACGTTGCGTATCGGGCGTATACGAATTGCAAGATGCTCCCTTATGAATTGCAGATAGAGTAATAACATAACCAACCAAAACCAATTTTATGTAAAGTTGAGACACAGAATGGAAACGGGGAAGAAGAAAAGGGTGATGCAAAAAAGTCATATAATAAACGTTAATGTTGCAGTGAAATCCTCAAGGATACGAAAATTTCAAACAAGATTGCAAAAATAGCGTCATTAAGATGTCGTGTACCATGCATGCGTAAAATGACAGACGACCCGACATGAATTGCAGATGATTGTTCAGATAGCGACCAGCGGTTAAATTCTTACGTCATTGAGTTGCGCAAGTATACGAACTGCCAAAACAAAAATAATACTAAAGTGAGTGATATTCACTATGGCGGCGAAGTTTACTGACGAAACTCATAGTCTACAGGGTCCGGTTGTTCAAATGGCGATTAGCTTAACCCAGGATTAGTGACACTTTGTGGATGAAATACTGCTAATGTGGGAAAAGATGTATAAAAGTTTATGTTCATATATCATTCAAACAATGAAAAGTTTTATCCTAAAAAGTTTTAACTAAAATTATCAAACAGAACATGTTCGGTAAAAGAGCCGATTAAATTTTAACCCAGGCTTAGCGGTAATCCTCGTTTGAACAACCGGGTCCAGCCTTATTTGTTTGAACCACGAATAGGAGGTATGTACGAATTATGACAGTGGCTCAAGTACTTCGCCTGAAGAGTGTGATGAGGAAGAAGAGTCAGTTGTCCATGAGAGTTTTCGTGTTGGACAAAAACATGGTCTTCTTATCGGCAGTGTTTACCAATGTCAACAGAACAAGAAAGCATATGCTGCCAAGAAATCAACTCGCTAAATGCAAAATGTGACGGTAAGTCCCAAAATTTAAATTTTGTTATTAGATGAAAATGTGTATTGCGTAAGTTTTTAACCCATGAAACAACTGATGTAGGAGAAGAAATTCGGGTAGAGAATGATAGAAACTAGTTAGTTTCGGAATATCAAAGACCAAAGTAACATCATTTTCGCGACCAGCTCCCAAGTTGACCTGTGGCTCAGTTGGTAGAGCCTCGGACTAGTAAACCGAAGGTCGCGGAATCTTAGCAGGCCTAAGTAGAGTTTTCTCTGCTTACCCGGTATGGTTGGCCACTCGGAGTGACATGTATCTATTATCATTTTTAACCCATCTTCTGATATTATCTGCTTACACGAAGAAGTGTTAAGAACTGCCCTTGTGTGCATGCATTAGATCCGATTCATTAAAAGAACCAGTTGAAAACAGGTAAACCTGTTATTTTCTTTGCTGTTTTGTTATTTTCTTTTCGTTTTGTTTCACGTTTTTCGAGCCACTCTTAATTTTGTTATGCACGCCGAAGGTCAGAAGGTATCGTGCATGATTATGGGCAGGAAATTGACATACTGTATATTTTTAATTAGCACTTTAAAGGTTATCGGCTTACCGTCAGTTCACTTGGTGGGTACATGTTAGGCTTGGGAAGTCGATAAGAAAAGTTATAGCATCATATGCTATTTGGAAAATCAGACAGGAGTATCCCGAGTTGGATAATAATTAAACTGGTTTCAGGGAAAGCGAAAGAAACCTTTTGTAAGTAGATGCAAATCGTAAGGAAACTGAGCGCCATGTTTTTCGTAAGTCGTTTTTCGGCTCCGGTATTGAAGCAATCGAAATTAATTGAAGCAAGATCAAAACGGTCCGCTTCTCTTGCACTTGTGAATTTATGAGTGAGACGTTAAAGCGTTTTCATCGTCGGTTTTGCCGTTTTAAAATAGAACGCACAAACTAGTATAGCAGATAACAGAAATATTGTTCATTGTGTGATACAAGTATCATATTCGGTAAACAAGCTGCCATACGGTAGTAATAAAAGTTCCATCGATTAGCCACTTGAAATTAAATCTCTAACTGAATAAATAGGCTCTTGAAAATTTCAATATGGAGGACATTTTCGAAATGGCCGCCGCTTGAACATAATTTTAAAAATCAAGCCCTTTTTTTGCGATTTTTATAAATTTCCATGTAAAATTGTTAAAAAGTACAATTTCCGTTAATTTTGAACAATTTTTGCAAAGAAATGTTAGGATTTGTCTGTGATTTAGAGTGTTATTAAAAAGAAATGGTTGTTGCTTGGGCGTTCTGTGCTTCCAATATGGCAGATGTGGTATTTTCATCTTCATCGGGATTTTCTGACTTTTGTGAGCTTTTTCTGGGTACGTAGACTATAATGAACATTTTGAAATGCATTTTAACATAGAAAGAGGTAAAATGTACAAGCAAAATACCAACTATTTGTCAAAAAACTGAGATATTATTTTCATTTGATTCATTGTCAATTTTCAAGTTATCAGTGGTTTGAAAACATGAAATATATTATCTTTTTATTGGATTGTGTACTACATAAATACAATTACGTACAGTAAATGGAGCACGGACTGGAGGAAGTGTTGCTTATGTCAACAAGACAAAAAAGATCTTAAATCACCAATCACCAATCCATCTAAAAGAGAAACCGATGGTTATACTAATATCGCCACAAACGTTCCTTTGTTTGTTGCCATCAAAGCACTGCCGATTCCCCTTCATCCAGCTCGCTTGGATGAGGGTGGTGGTATCAAGGATACGTTAAGAAAGAACAATGCAAAATATCACCAATCATGTCGACTTCTTTTCAACAACACAAAGCTTCAAAGAGCGGAAAAACGAGCTGCTGCTTCCTCTGCTGCAGATCAAGGAGAATCAGCATCATACCATCAACCAAGGGCTAAAAGCTCTAAAGCAGCAACTATGGGTATATCGCAATGTTTTTATGTGAGTCAGATGTACCAGAAAGCGCTCTGAGGCAGGCAATGACAATGAAACTTACGTGTGCAAAGAGGCTAAATGATGGGAAACTTCTTGCCATATTAAGTGCTGGTGATATTGTTGCCCGAGAGCTCAAGTACCACTCCGCCTGTCTAGTTGCATTGTATAATAGAGAGCGTGCTCATCTTGTTACTCAGGAGTGCGCAGCAAGTTCTGAAAAGGAGGCAGAGAGAGAAAATCACGCCATTGCATTTTCTGAATATGTGACATACATAATAGAGTCATGTAATTCAACGGCAGATCCACACACATTCAGGCTTGCTGATTTAGTTGCTCTCTTTAAAACGAGAATTGAACAACTAGGCGTCGAAACTGGAGTAGTACATTCTACAAGGTTAAAGGAGCAGTTGTTGACACATTTGCCTGAGATAGAAGCGTATCATCAAGGTCGAGACGTGTTTCTAGCCCTTCCAATGGACATTAGTACGTTCATGCGAGAAGCAACCAAGACATCTGACGCCATTCATCTTGCCAAATCTGCTGCCATCATACGCAAGGAAATATTGTCTCACAAATACACATTTGAGGAAGTTATCAACGGTAGATCTGTTGAGGAATCTATTCCACCATCTCTACTAGAATTCGTGTCTATGATTGAACATGGAGCTGACATCAAGTCTCAGTTAAGTCACGGTGCATCCAAATCTGACCTGGCTTTAGCGCAACTCTTGCAATTCAACTGCTTTTCCAAATACAAAGAAGATGCCACTAATCACAGGCACTCAAAAGATCGCGAGACTCCGTTTGCTGTTTATGTTGGGTTGTACATCTTTGCTAAAACTAGGAAAAGGCAACTTATTGACACACTGTATGAAAACGGGCTAAGTATTTCTTATGACAGAGTTTTAGAAATATCTTCTAAACTTGGGGAGGCTGTGGTAAATCAGTATGTTGAAGACGGTGTGGTCTGCCCCCCGATTTTAAGGAAAGGCCTGTTTTCTACATCTGTAATGGACAACATCGACCATAACCCGACAGCCACAACTGCACAGACGTCATTCCACGGGACTAGTATTTCCATATTCCAGCACCTCAGTTCTGACAACAACGGGCGCCACTAAGAATTGTTGGAGGAAAATTACGGAAGGTTCCGGAGCTTCCAGAAGCGTTCACAAATATTCAACCAGCAAATCTTAAAGAAAATCCTAATCCACCACTTACGAAGGATGTTATCTTGCCAAGTCTTCAGTCCATAACAACACATCTGCAACAAGAGTATGCGTGGCTTGAGAAGGTGCATGTTACAGAGGAAGTTGATGAAACAGTCAACATTACGTGGTCAGCACACCATGC
>JBAHVQ010209815.1:0-12232 GCA_036872915.1 Nanipora kamurai
AAATGGAGGCATAACAAAGACATATATTATGAAATATTTAATGAACTGACGTTTCGTCGCTAAACCCGCAACATCTTAAGAGTTAGATATTTGTAATTTTATCTCACTCTGAAGATATGGCGGGTTTAGTGACGAAACGTCAGTTCACGAAATATTTCATAATAAATGTCTTTGTTATGCCTCCATTTAAATATATTGTCTGGGCCATCATATTTTTAACTCAAGTCAAATATTATCGTAAAATTTCAATTCGAGTGTGGGAAAGTCGATGCAATACTTGTTGATACAGACACCAATGTCTGCAAATGTGATACAGAACTGATGTTTATTTAATCAGTTCTGTATCGGGGTGTACAGACATTGATTAAACCTTAGTTTGTTTTGAATTTTCCTCATGAATTTTTGATGAGTTTTAGAATCATATATATCGCTGTTATAATCTGATAGAAAGTATTCACAAGTATAAGTCAAAAATGTTTTTACAGAAGTCAAACGTTTTGGACTATACAATCACCATCATGATAAAATAACTGTTACTTTACGTGGCTTGCATACAGGGTGTCTCAAAAAAACTGCAAACCCTTTGAAATTTGCATACAAGTATCCAGTTTGGGCTGTGATGTCGCAAGTTGTCTGCAGCATAAGTCAAAAAATAACTCATATCTTCAGTTTAGTTAAACTAAACTTCCTCAGACGATATAAAGTAAGCCAGTTCAGAATCTATGACATGTCTGTATAGTCTGGGTCAGTTTAGTCAAAGCAAACCGAAGATATAGCGGATTTTCAGACTTGTACTGTACACACCTTATGACGTCAGAGTTCAAATTGCATACTTAATTACCGAAGAATGAGGTAAGACACGCAAGTCACGTAAAAGTTAATTTTCATAATTTTAAGGTTTCTTCTAAATACAATCATAAAAACTACGGTGAACTTTCGTTGCATAGGCATTTTAAAAGTGCACATTGTCAATATTTGTTGACAACCGTTTGTTCTCAACACGTAGTAACCTGTTTGTGCAACTTCTCACGCGAGGCAAATACTCCAGCCAAATATTTGATGTCTTCCTTCGTGTACCAAGAAAATGCGGCGGTGTTTTTGAAAAGTCTTTAACTCTTTCACTGTCACATCTCTCCCTTTGACGAGTAAAATCATCTGGTATTAGCCACAGTAAAATAATAAAATTCCCCCGTGGTAGGGAAGGAATTAAGGAGATAGTCTTTAACTTCTTCACTGTCACATCTCTCCCTTTGACCAGTAAAATCATCTGGTATTAGCCACAGTAAAATAATTAAAGTCCTCCGTGGTAAGGAAGAAGTTAAGGAGATAGTCTTTAACTTCTTCACTGTCACATCTCTTCCTTTGACCAGTAAAATAATTAAAGTCCTCTGTGGTAGGGAAGGACTTAAGGCTGATTTAACTCGAAAGAGCGTTTCGTGAGCGGTCATTGGGAAACACAGCTGTTAAAAGAGAAGACTTTACATGGTAATACCCGAGTTTCTTATCGTCGATATTATGTACAGCATCCTACACAGCTGTAGGCACGTGTCCTTGTAGAAGCTCGACAGGCGCGTAAATGAACGCTCGTTCTCGTTGCAAATAAAGTAAAACAAACAAAAGATTGCGAGGTCGAGTTGTTTATCTTCTTAAAATTAAAATGTCAGCAACGTATACTAAATATTGCTTTGGCGCTGCTCATTTCCGATATTTAATTCCATTTTTTGGCAGAGCTTGTGTTCTCCGATTTCCATATCACGTAATCCCACAAAGGTCAAATTTGACGAGCGGCGAAAGTAGAAGAACACTTGTGGCTTCGTTATTCAAAATCCTTTTTGCTTTTTTCCCTTAGTTTCGCGATGGAAAAGTATTATCAGATGTTCTTTTTGTTGCTGACAGCTTTAATGAAGACCTCAGAATCCCAGAAAGGTATAGTCAAGTATCTAGTACCTTCGTGGTGACATGTGTTCAATATGTGCATTCGTTGTGTTGTGCTTGCACTAAAATAATGTCTGGGTTTATTAATGTATCATTTGCAAAAGTATCGGGCGTGTTGTATGACAACAAACGCTTGGGCAGAACGTGAGTTCGTAGCAAATTCAGCTACTAAATATAGAACCTTCGATTTATGGTTTCTTCAATTTATCGTTTCTTATAATGGAAATCACAAAAAGTGTATAAATGTTTCTTAGTTCATTGTGATTTAATTTACCCATTATCAACCCTTGCTATGTGAGTTAAAAATACTGCAAAATTTCGATCTCGTGTCATAACAAGGTCTTTATCTGTCAGTTAACACCACGATAGACCAATATTTCTCAGTTTCGAAAATATTTTTTAAAAGGTTCATGGCCTCCAAGTGGGAAACCAAACCTGCATGTGACATCTGATGGCGGTTAAAAAGCTCAACCATCAAGTTACAGTGACTCAGATGCCCTTCTGGAGAACCAAGAGGTGCAAATGCGTTTGTAAACCTAAAAGGATTAGCGTATTGTCAAAATTTTGAAATGATAAAAGTGCAACGGGCCTTCTCTTAACATGTCAGTTTTACTATTCAAAGTTTTGACAATTCCCTGACTCTTCTGGTTTACGCACACCGGTCGGTCAACGCTACCTACCCCAGTCTTGTACTTTTATAATTTTTTTGTGTAAAAGTGCATCTGATTATGACTGCAGTTAAATGTCCGTTCAGCTTGATTGAGCAAAATGATATTGGATTATGGAAGCGCTGATTGTAGCCATCGGGGTGAATACCACGTCGCTGATCCCAGTGCTTAAAATAACCAAACAACGTCAATCTAATACCGACATTGAAAAGACGATGACCGACGACATGGTAATCTTGTCATCTTGACATTCTCATTAAATGGTCTCTGTTAGCCGTCTTATCAGATGATCTTTCACCTCAGTGGCGTCTGTTAGATCCAGAAATTGTCAAAATCGTTACATGCCGGATAATAGCTCCAAACTTCTCACAAGGCTTTCTTGTGGTTATAGAAATTATTTGATTATTTTACATGGGTGACATCGAATATTTTATCCCGGGGGTGAGGTATTAACTAACTTCGTTCTCTGGACCATGACGTTATTCTATAAATATATTATTAATGGGTACAACCAGGTCAAGAATAAAATCCTCAATCATAACTCGAGTGAATATTAAGATGTTTCCCAATCTTGGAAAACATCTTATAATAGTCACTGATGTATGCAAGGCCTAGTTGTTCAAAGAACGATCAGCTTAATCAAGGATTAGTGAGAATTTTGTGGATGTAGTACTGCTAATATTGGAAAGGATGTTCAAAGTTTTCTGGTCATATGTCATCTAGTTACGAAAAGGTTTTATATCAACTTATATCTTATATCAGAAACAAATTACTTCATGGTAAACTCTTTGTGCGATTTTTTTTTCAATCGTTGTGATTTAACATAAAACTCACCGACTCGTACCTTACTCGTTCGTTTTATGAAAAAAAATCATCTTAACTACGTGTTTACTATGGAGTCATCTCTATTAACAACAGCGAACGTGGTTGTTGTATCAGTGCATTTTCGCCGTGTTCCAGCAAACCAAGAACAACCGTTATTGCTTTGTCAATGTGAACAATATGGTTGACTCATCAATGTGTTTCACCAATGTTATCGCAGCAATTTTCAGCCGAAAGTGCTGTAACAACTAAAGAGGTCTTTGCGTGTGTAAACGGAAGTAAATTTTGTTTGTGTACTATCAGTGTTTTTTAAATCCTTTGTTTTGCTAACTGATGGTAAAAGGATACTGGGTGGCAAATCTTGACCGAAAGCCAGACAAATCTTATTTTAAAGCCGGCTTTTCATGATGGTTAATTGTTTATTTAACCTTACTTCTAAACGTTGGCTTTGATCATCTTGGTTTGTTGTGATAACAAAGACTTAAACATATAAACACTTTGTCAGTTCCACAAAGTCACGACAGAATATCTTGACGTTAACACGAACTCCTTTAAATTTCGCCATGGTTTTAAGAGTTCTCCCTCCACTCTGAAAATTTTTAAAACTTAGTTCGAACAAGAAATTGAACAACAAAAGCTTGAATAAAACATACCTCAAATGTTGAATGAAGGTTATACTACAGTGGTTAAATGAAAAGCATGTTCTTAGCATCGTGTACAAACTTTTCCCTCCTAAAGTTTTCATCTAACCAAACGCAAATAATATTGCCCTTTGTTAACAAAAAAGCCCTCCTTGATTATTCAATTAAAATGCAGTAATTTGTTGCCTTTGTTATAAATAATTGAAATCAAAACAAAAAATTGATGATATTCTTATATCAGAGTTGTCCCAAAAGAGCGCAAGTTATCAATACTAAGCCATTGTTTGCCTTTCTAGGTTTTTGCCGCGAGCCTGTCGAAGTTGCCCTTCTTATGGATTCCTCGCGTTGCTACGGACCAGCAAGCTTTGAAAATCAGAAAACATTTGCGAAGGCGTTCCTCGCCAACTTTGAGCTTAATACGACAAGCCTTACTCCCCGTTTCGGGGTCATCCCGTACAGCGATAGGATTATCCATCATAGGATAATTAATTTCTATCGCTCTAAATCGGTGGGCATGCTAAGCAAGGAAATCGATAGACTAACCTGCGATCAGAGCGGGGAAGTTAGACTTGATTTAGCTTTAGAAAAGGCGCGTGAATACTTGTTCAACTCTACAGCGAACCCTGCCACAATTTCCTGGGTGCCTCGTGTGGTTTTGGCAGTTGCCGATACTTCTCGTTATTTTCATCGAGACCTGAAGAGAGATATTAAGCGCCAGGCCTCAGCCGTACGCGCGCAAGATATTCGCTTGTTGGTCGCTTCCATTGGACCAGCTCCAACATCAAATAAAGCAGTTTTGCAGTCGATTGTTTCTTCCGAGGATTACTTCTTTATGAAACAGAGACCCGATCAATTGACTCAAATTTCCGATGAAATGATGCGACACATTTGTCCCGTTCCAAGTAAGCATTCAATTAACTTAATAATGATAACAACAATAATGATTATGATGATGATAATGTACTTAATGTTGAACATGATCTTAGGTTCATGTGGGAGCTTTGTAAATATCAGACGACTAGTGGACGTTCGTCAAGCTCGTTCTCTCAGAAAAATGATTTCGGAGCCCTAGACGGGCATCGAACCCGCAACCTTCTGATGACCGGTGAGACTCTCTAACCATTGAGCTACCACGACTCAGATGGTGAGCTAGCGTGCATGTTCATCATATGTGCTGCCCAAATGGAAATCACGATATGGTAATCATGTAAATAATATTGAACACAAACTTAGTTCACGTGGGAGTTTGGTGAATCTTAGACGACTAGACGACGTTCGTCAAGCTCGTTCTCGCATCCTAGCTCACCATCTGAGTCGTGATAGCTCAATGGTTAGCGTCTCACCGGTCATCAGGTTTCGGGTTCGATTCCCGTCTAGGGCTCAGAAATCGTTTTTCTGAAGCTTGACGAACGTCCACTAGTCGTCGGAGAATGATAATGATAATGATGATTTTTAAAATTCCTATTAAAAAAGAGATCAGGACCCGGTTGCTTAAAACCTCGGCTTGGCTGTCCTCTTAAGCAGGACTCTTGCGATTCAAGTAAACGTACATTTATGTGTATTACACAAACGAAACTTTACCGTTCCCGGAAGTGTACAAGCTGTAGAATCATTATAGAGTCCATGTCGCCTAAAGCGTTCACTGGACAACATAAGTAAAAATTGCCTCACGCAAATTTACGGAACCTACCAATAGTGAGAATTTTCGCTGATGTATTCCTATAAAAACTTTTGTGCAACGTGAAAACCGTCTCTTAGTGCAACTCTCTAATGTCCACTTACGTGAATCGCGTGCAAGAGTCGCATGTACAATCGGGCCAAGGGCTTGTACACCCCTAAATCTCCCGAGATGCTCGGCGTTAAGAGATGGTACTTCTTCGACCAACTTAAACCAAGGGCATCAGGTAGTTGCATAAATTGTCTGTCAGTCCTTGGGCTAACAGAGCAGGTTTTCGTATACCTGGAGGTCGTGTTGTACTTGCAACTACCAGCCAATAGCCTGTCCCCTTGTTCACCAGCTCACTAAAACTACCAAATTGCTTCTTCGACATCTTGTTTGTGATGTTAATCTGAGTAATTGTATTCTCGTTCTCTATGGGAATTAAAAATTTGCATAAGAAAGAAACTACTGCAAAGTATCCTGGTACTTGTATTCAGTTGACGTAATAAGGGGAACTGGCTTTTGAGGCTCGTTGAGGCTTTTCTGTTACCTGTCAGCCCAGCTGGCAAGACATAGGCACACCATTCCTTGCGTCATTTCTTCAAAGCCTGCAAGTTTCGTGGAGGTTATAGGCTCGGAGTTTTTTACTCCGAGAGTAAAACATTTCTTTGAACAAGAACCTTTGCTCGAAACGTCAGAATTTTTCGACATAATTTCGGCAGTCAACCCCAACTTTTAAACTTTCTACGCTGCATTATATACTACCTACCCGGCATCTTATATTTTTATTTCAATAACTGTCTCCAGACGGTAGCGAGCCCTTTGTATTTTGCGGCTTACAGGTAATCAAAAAGGCTAGGACACTGTCGGAACTTAAGAATAGAGAAACTCAGAACACCTAGAGGACGTTCGTCGAGCTCGTTTACTCAGAAAAACGATTTCTGAGCCCTAAACGGGAATCGAACCCGGAACCTGATGACCGGTGAGACGCTCTACCCATTGAGCCACTACGACTCAGATGGCGAGCTAGGCTGCAGGTTTATCATATGTACTGCCTAAGCGGAAGTCACGATATGATAATAATGATGGAATACTTAAGCACTGAACAATACGCCTGCTCATGTGGGAGCTGATATTTACCAAGCTCCCACATGAACAGGCTTACTGTTCAGTGTTTAAGTAATAGAGAAACTGATGTTTCGCTCCAACGAAGGGCCTTCGCTCGAAACATCAGTTTCTCTATTCTTAAGTTCCGGCAGTTTCCCAGCCCTTTTGATTATCTACAAGCCGTTCAACTCTACTTTTATATCTTTGTATTTCACCCTGGCTAACCCGAGATGATTTTCCTCCACGTTAGTGGAACACCTACCGTCAAGACAATGTTGCATACAAAATGACGACATAGTTTCCCAACTCAATGCTATAAACGATAAAACTCTGGCAGTAACCAGTAAAAATCTAAAACCTACCTGATTTCCTAGAAAGGGCTTACTCGTAAGATATTCCTGGTTTCCCTTAAAAATGTCTCAAAATTTATACAATTCCTAATGGTAATTGGAGGAGAGTAAAAACATGTGAAGCTTGGTGTTGAAGGCGTTTCGAAAACATTTTTTTTATTATGGACCATTCCCCCGTCGGCGATTTGCCCTCAAGCTGACATGTAAAAATGGACCGAGTTCTTTTTTTCTATTTTAGGCCCTTTCCGATGTCGTGGCAAGATTGACGTTGCTTTTATAGTCGACTCCTCCGGCACCATTACAAGTAGGGACTACGATAAGATAAAGTACTTCGTTTATTCAATAGCCAGAGCTCTGAATGTGTCTGAAGACGGAGCTCATGCCGGAGTGGTCATTTACAGTACGCATGCCGAAACCAAGATCAAATTTACCGATCACAATGACATTGAATCCTTTCGGAAAGCTGTCTACGGCCTGATCCATATGAAAGGGCATACAAGGATAGACCGTGGACTTATCGAAGCTCATACGACGTTGTTCTCGGCTGGTTACGGAGGAGCAAGACCTGGCGTCAAAAGGTTAGCGTTCATCTTAACAGACGGAAAACAACATCCGGAAAACGAAAATGTCAAGGTATCGCTACGTGATGTTGCGAAAAAACTCATTGATGATAGAATTAAGACCTTATCCATTGGGATTGGATCCAAGCCGGATAGCACAGAGTTAAGAGCGTTGGTCCAGTTTGATGAAGATGTCATCCGTGCTGCCAATTTCGATGAGCTCGTCGAAAAGATTCAGAATGTCTCGCAACTTGCCTGCGAAAGAATAAGTAAGTTGAAGAACTGTGTGGAAGTTGATCATCTACGTTAGTGTAGTCTTAACAAAAATTGCTGGTGGAAGTGACCGACGTTTCGACAGCCTTAGAGGGGGTCATCTTTAAAAGACGACTGAAGATGACCGCCGCTAAGGCCGTCGAAATATCAGTCACTTCCACCAACAATTTTTCTCAAGACTACACTAACCTGGACGGTCAACTTGAACAAACATCTAACGATTTTCCCTGGCTCCAACCATTTACTTTAGAACTCTGTGTGTCGGTAATCTGCCCGTTGGGCAGTCTCAATGCATGGAGATAGTAGGATTCTAGTCTTTCTAATATCTCCACCAGCTAGTCTATTTCGTATTCCGAACGATCTACTGTCCTGAAGAAGATATATCATGGTCGTATCCCACCTCCTATTCTTCCTTCAGGTACTGTTCTGAGCAAATCATTGCCCTGAATTATGTACCTTACCACGATTTCTATCGCTCCCTGAACGACAAAGGAACAGTTTTATTCCCCGAGCAATGAGGCAGGGGTCCTACTGAACTTAGTTGCATATAATTTTCCTTTTTTTTTCTATGTTACATTTCCAAACATTTTAGCCCGATTGTAATAATGTCTATGATTTTTAAACCACTCCATATAGACAGTAAATCCATTGTATTTTTAAATTTAAGATGGATCATGATAAACCATTACCATTACACATAGCCTCGAACCCATATGCAAATGAGTAAGTATAAGGAAGTGACTATGTATAAGCAAGTGAGCATGCAAGTAAGTAAAGAAAAGAAGGAAACCGGAGCACCTGGAGAAACGGATCAAACTGGCCATAAACTCTTAATTAACCAAGTATTCAAAGTCGCAATCGACCACTGGTCGCAGAGGTGTCAGTGCACCACCACTGTGTCACCAACATCCCACTGTATCCACGGCATACTAAACTTATATTATTCTTTTTCCAACAGTTTACACAGAGTGTGTCTACCCAGCCGACTTCGTATATGTAATAGACACTTCAAACAACGTTGACCCCGCCGACTTTGAACAGGTTAAAGAATTCGTGAAAACCATGGCGAGGCTATTTAGAATTTCCCCATATGGCAGCCGCGGTGCTGTTATTGTTTACGGGTACAGGGCCACTCTTGCCGTGAAAATGAACGATTACCCTAACTATGGTGACTTTATTAAAGCTGTTGACAAACTGACCCCAGCAGGTGGTCGCAGTCGGATCTACAGAGCCCTAGAACTAGCCGAAGATGTTCTTCTAGATCCCAATAGTGGAGTTCGACGTAAAGTTCCGAAGGTGGTCCTACTTCTAACTGCTGGGCCAGAGAGCAATAGCCGAGATGTTGATGATCTGAAACGAGCGGTAAAAAATTTACAAGATCTGAATGTACTCGTCGTTGGCTTGGGAGTTGGGAAATATTTGAACTCTTTGGAGTTTATAACGGACGTACAATCTTCCCTGAATCTTTCCATTGCAAACTCGTTCTCCGAGGTTAGGGATAAGATAGTAGTGCTGACCAACGAAACTTGTGGTAACATTGGTAAGTAGTTTTCAGTTTAAGGTCGCTTCATTGGGTAATTTGTAATAGGGGACTGGTTGCTAAATTTGGCCGAGCATGTATCCGTAGTGACCTTAACGAGTTGTTATTCAATCACGACAGCGCCATCCGAATCAGTACAAATGATAAGTTTTCTTATTTTCTGCTTTGGTGAATTTCTGTAAAGCTTGGTACATAAAGCAAACAAAGCAAGTGTAATAAAATAACTAATTTTTATTCAAAAATTTTACATTTATAAATGGCTGTAATATATAGTTATAAAAGTTCTATTAGGGGCTGTTTATATCGGAGGCGAGCCAACCCGATAAGCGAGATGGTTTCTGGCTTGCGTTTATATGAGCGAATTCATCCCGCCTACCGGGATAGTTTGAATCGAAAGTACCAAAACAAGCTTTGACACATGCGCACTTTTGGAGAAATCATCCCGGTAAGTGGGCAGCATGACTAATTAGTGTTTGTGTGAGAGAACATTTTCATCCTGCGTGCTTCTGTAATTTCTAAATGCAACGAAAATTTTAATAGAAAAATGTTGACGCAGTGAGATTTCGCTTACCTGGCTATCTCACTAACCGGGATGACCCTGTTTCCATATGAACATCCCATTAGATATCAAGTATCGTGTTCTTATTCGTGTTAAAAATATGGTGGCCCATACAGTGAATTTAAGTAAAGGGATCACGAAGACAGAGAATATGAAACTGTTATTAAGCTGCCGTTTCGTCGCTAAACCCGTGATATCTTTAGAGTAATGATAATCTTACAAAGTCTTGGCTTAAATATAATACCCGTATTAAAAGAAAGAAACAAATCTTATGTTTGTGTTAAAAGTGAGGAATTAACGGAAACGGTTGAGGTTGAAAACGGCCTTTATGATACGGGCTATTTTAGCTGAGAAAATTGAAGTTAAAATTAAGTATATCACAATGATGCTGTGTCCGATTTTCATCATACTAATTAGGAGCTATTTCTTTTGGGTTTGTCTCGCGAATTATTAATGAATACTCATTAACAATTCATTAATGTTTAAGTATTAAGTAAATTTTACAAAATGAGTCGCCGTTCGGTATCGAGGTATACAGACACAAAGCCAAGCCAAGTGTCTATATCCCGATACAGAACGGACACGAATTTTGTAAACTACTTATAAAACGTGCATTATTACTACACTACAGATTAACATTTAGTAGAAAGAAAAATTAAAACGAGTTATTTATACCCGTAAAAAGAATGTGAGTTCGCTAGAGCTGTTAAAATATTCACCAGAGATTTACCAGGCGGAAATCGTAATCTGAGTATGAATATGAGAGCCCAGCTCAAAATTCTAATATGTATCATTAAGTGGGACATTAGTAAAAAGGGATGAGATGTCAAAGCTTGCCATGAAGATATATGGTTGGTGTCGAGATCAAGTTTACGAAGTTCCTCAACAAAAGAAAGTGTCATCAATTGTATGCTGACCTGAGGACGTTTCACGTAAGAAAGAAACAAGGTATTTAGCTGGATTATAAGAGTGGGTGCCTAGAGCAGAAAGGATGGGTCTTAAAGGGACATTGTCTTTATGTACCTTGGGCATGACACTTTCTTTTGTTGAGGAACATCGTAAACTTGATCTCGACACCAACAATATCTTCATGGCAAGCTGTCCGACTAATGTCCCACTTGATGATACATATTAGAATTTTGAGCTGGGGCATATTAGAATTTCGCTAGAGCTGATGCAAAACTATTTAACACAGACACTAGTGTTTGTAAATGTAACACAGAACCGATGTTTATTTAATAGGTTCTGTATCATTGTGCACGGGAACTGATTAAACATTAATTTCTTTTGAACTGTCATCGTGAATTAATGTATATTTTAATTTACTTTATTGTAGGACCCGGTAAGTGCGAAAAACAATTTGACCTTGCTTTTATCCTGGACTCCTCTGGAAGTATAGAGGAGGATGAGTTTTCTGAGGCCAAAGAATTTGTGAAAACCATCGCTGAAGCGTTTGATATTTCTGCGAAAAAAACCCGAGTGGCTTTAATGATTTACAGTAACCAGGCAAGAATTATGAATAGATTTGGCGAAATCCAATCACGAAAAGATTTGGACACCGAGCTTAAAAATTTACCGCACCTCAAAGGGAAAACGCGCATCGACCTAGCGTTGAAGTTGGCTGGTGTCGAACTCTTCACTAGAAATGGAGGGATGCGTTCAGTTTCATCAGTCGCAAAAGTTGCCATAGTGATCACAGATGGTCGTCAATCGCCGGCACCCGACGAAATACGACTTGACGAAGCTGCGGCGCCTCTGTTAGTCCGAGGAATTAAGGTTTTGTCGATTGGTGTCGGCAATAATATTGACAAAGATGAACTGAAAATGATGGTAGACAACCCCGAGAAGTACGTGTTCTGGTCCGAGTCTTATCGTGCGTTACGTGTGCAGCTCGCAACAATCGCGCGTGAAATTTGTTCGCGCGAAACGTATGCGGCATAAAGTCAACTACGGTGTTTTTGATGGGAACTTTAAGGCGCTGTTACACGGTGCAATTTTTCATGCAACTTGTCTCGCAACGCCATTGCGAGACAAGTTGCTCGAGGCATTGCGCCGTGTAACATGCCTTGCAACAGTCGAAATTTTTGCGAGACAAATTGCTTCCAACATTGCACGAA
>JBAHVQ010209836.1:0-12229 GCA_036872915.1 Nanipora kamurai
GCGACTAACTTAGTAACCGCTCGAAGTGGTCGCCGTGGTCGCGCGACCGAAGCGACTGTCTAGTGTGTTTCAGCCTTTACACTTAATGCGCTCCCTGGGAGAATTTTTAATCGGGGATTTGTAGTTAATTCTGTCACGATGGCATTGTCTGCATCGATGGAAATGCCAAAATTTTGATTGTTTGCTTGAATGGATTTCTTGAAAACTTGGTAAATATAATAACAGAGAAACTTTAACCACATGAGATAGACTTTTGTTTTAAATCTAATGTTTTGATTTCAAAGAATCTATCTGTGATGATGTGAAGTCCACTGGGGTTCCGACACTTGAACACGCACGAACAGTTTAGGCGGCAAGAACTACTAACACGATGTTTTGTAAGAAATCTACATGACGATAAAGTTGAAGAAACTCGTTATACTGCCTATACAATCAACCCAAATATTTTTCTAAGTTATTCTTTGGCGAAAATATCTGTCTTGATACTGATTTCAGAACTTATCACCGAAATAAAATAAGGACAATATCAAGGAATTGTATAAAACAAAGCAAAATCCGAAAACAAGGGAGACATCTTGAAAACCAAGACAAAGACAAGAGGACAGATTGAATCCACAGGATGATTCACTTTATTGAGAAGTCATCATCAGACCGAATGTATTACATAAACAAGAGTGCGGCTATATATACATGAATAAATTAGGAATTACATGGTCAATAACGAAGGAAGCATATTGAATGTAAGAACGTAGATAATATCTCAATTCTAAAGAGCGTAATGCGGAATAATTCTAACGGAACAAGATTAATCAAAAAGTGGGAGTTCTTTGCTCGCCTTCAGGCCAGAGTTTAGCTCAGGCTTAGCGTTGTTGGACTTATTAGAGCGAAGAATTTTAAAGTTACCAAAAAGAAGATACTTTAAGGTAGAAGAGATGTCAAAAAGATGGTCAATGTTATTCAGTCTGTCAGGTGGAAATTGTGCCTGTCCACATTGACTAAAAGTAAATGTTGAGCAACAGCACTAGTTTTATGTTGTGTAGCTTGTTGACATTTCACTCTGACAAAGGGCCTTTGCTCGAAACGTCAGTTTTCCTAGATCTAAGTTCCGGCTGTTTCTCAACCTTTTTGGTTTCTACAAGTTGTTGTAAGAGGAGTTGCCTAAGGGAGAGGCTGGCTTCGCCGATATACGTCTCGTTCCAAGTAGACCATGAAACTTGATAAACTAAGTTACTTTTAGACAATTCCTGAATACTACCCTTGTTAGAAGTAAAACAGAAAACCTTTCTCGTGTTGTAAACAACAATAAATTTGACCGGATGTGTAAGATAGTGACGAATCTTCCGAAGACAGGAAGTAATAAGATATTCACCCCTGCGGCTTAAATATAGAATACGGATCCAAACTTTACGCAAATTATCATCGTCAGAAGAATTCTGATTAAGAACGTTCCAGGAGTTGTATTTTCGTTTAAGTTGACCAATTAAAAGATTTTTAATAGAACTGGGATAACCATTCCAAGGCACGAAAGAAATTAGGAAATTAATTTAATTTTCAAGGAGTGTTTTTGGAGCTACATGTCATAATTAAATGCACGATGAAAAAGTGATTTGATCCAGGAAACTTTACGTGGAAACAGTTAGAAATTAGAAATACGTGTGTATTGATCATGTATGTTTTTACGATAGACGTCAGTATCATCCAGTATGATTTTGATATCAAGAAAATGAATAATTTCGTCAGAAAATGTATTAACCGAGAATTCAAGATTTTTATCAAGACTATTAAACTTGTCTAAAACAGTGGCCTGTGGGGATAGTAAATCTCATAAAACATCAGTTTCTATTCTTCCAAAAATCCGTCCAATCATTGACACTGTTAATATTCAGCACAACAGCGTAGGCAAACATTTTATGTTGTTATTAAGTTAACTCACTAACAGTTAACAAATACACTCTTTCGGATTCATTTGACGCGGTTTCTAACATTAATAACATTCATAATCAATCACTACTCGAAGGTTACAAGTTTGTTTCTTTTTGATGTCGAATCACTCTTTGCAAAATGTTCTTTTATGCCGAGCAGTTAATATTGTGCTCAAGCGTATTTTGGATGAAAACCTTATTACCACTACTCTAAGTAAACGTCCTTTGAAAAAACTATTGATTGCTTGTTTCAGTAAAACTAATTTTTCCTTCGATACACAACTCTTTAAACAAATCAATGGTGTTTCCATGGGTTCATCTTTTGGTCCTGTCCTTTCTAACATCATTTCCACGGAATTTGTGAACGTTTGGTTGTTTCTGATGACATCAGTAGCGGTTTAATGAAGTTCTATAAGCGATATGTTGATGACACGCTTGTCCTTATTAAACCTTCGGATATCCCCACATTTATAGACAAATTTTACTCCTTCGTGATTGCATGGTTCGTTTTTGAGCCATAAGACTTCAGTATTTTATTCTGGCTAACGCCAGATCATTTTAATCGTGAAGGAGAGAGCCGTGAGTGAGCCCTCAGTCACAAAGCAGTTAATCGTTATTGATAAAAAAAATCTTAAATTCACGGTTGAATCGTTCCCTGACGGAATTATTCATCTTCTATAGATAAAATCATGCCGGATGGTACTGACGTTTATCAATACACACATTTTTCTAATTTTCAACGTTTTCACGTAAAGTTTCCTGGATCAAATAACTTTTTCATCGTGCGTTTAATTAAGATATGTGGCATCAAAAAGCTTCTTGGAAATCAAATTAATTTCCTAATTTCCTTTAAGTCTTTTTCTAATTTCGTTTATGTCTTGAAATGGTTAACCCAATTCTATTAAAAATCTTTTAATTGGTCAAATTAAACGAGAATATAACTTGTCGATCCTTCTTAATAAGAATTCTGACGATGATAATTTGCCGAAAGTTTGGATCCATATTCCATATTTAGGCTACAGGGGTGAGTATCTTATCAATCTCATTTTTTGATTAATCTTACCTTAGTATTATTTCCGCATTACGCTCTTGATAATTGAGATAATATCTACCGTTCTCTAAATCATGACTTCCGATGCGCTTCCTTTGTTATTGACGATGTAATTTCAAATTTATTCACGTATTTATAGACTGGGGTTCTGTTTATATGTTCACTTGGTATGATGACTTTGTAATAAAGTCCAAATTTGTCCTCTTCTTTGTAACCAATATTTTCTGTTTTCAGGATGTCTCTTTTTTCGGATTTTGCTTCGTTTTATACTTTTTAAAGTTGTTGGCTAGCTTTGAATTAATTATGTTAATCAGAAAAATATTCCCAAGTTTTAACGCCTTTCTTACCGTGGTAACAATGGATAATTCTACAACTGGTAAGATACCCTGAGCTTATAGTATTTCGTCTGTTGTTCAACAAACTCCATGAAATTTATAATTATTTTTAGAGAGTATTTTCCTAGCGTATAGACCAATTGCATAAATACCGCGATGCTTCATTATACACGCATAGCCTTAATTTAATTCTTTTGAATTTAATTCATATTTACCCCACTGTGCCGAGCTTCTGTGTTGTTACAATATAATTCAAAAGAATGAAGTCGAGGCTAAGCGTGCATACTGATACATTGTGCTATTTATGCAATTGGCCTACGGTTGGCTAGATCGGCTAAAGGGGCTGATTCAGGTCGCAACAATCTTTCCCAGCAGTAATAACAAGACCAAATTAAACCAATTGTTCAATGTAATTCCATTTTGGATCACTTCTAAGATCTTTCTCAAATGAGCCAGTGAGACTAATCACCTTCTACGTTTTATATACACATGTTGCAAACTCGCCAAAACAAAAATAAACTGCACTCTTTCAAATGTCTCAAAGGTAGAACGAACATATACAAAATTTAGTTAATTACAAACAAGCTACAAAAAAGCAAAGTCCAAAAGACAGGCGAGCAAAGCCGTTGGAATAAGAGGGGCAAACTGAACGACTAAAAAATTAGACTATGAATGTAACCGTCAGACACTAAAAGCTTCAGAAGTCGTCATTCCTATATATGTATAAATAAGCCGAAACGAAGCGCCGTTTTTTTGTATTCACATCTTAATTACAAGTTAACGCACAGAAAATGTGCAGAAATTATCTAATGGCTTTTAAACGTTTATTTAGCGTCGAAAATTTTATGTTGAAAAGCTTGCAGGATGGAGTACCATAACGATAACCATTAGTATGTCACACCAAAATAAGTATTGTTCATCGAATTATACAATTTTGTCAGATTTATAACAGAATGAATTTAACTACTAATACGTTTTAGTCAAATCTGTTCTACTGCTAAATCGCACCGTAGATGTCTTCTTTCATTCCTGCGAATGGCTTTTTGACAGTAGTTCCTTCTAACAGCTTTTTACAAGTAAAGCGAAACGGTGCACCCAGAGGGTCACCTACTTCGACTAAATAATCGTCTGGTCTCAGCAATGCTTTTTCATGTTTATGACGTAATATTGCCTAATTTATATCCTCGTTTTGTTATTATACTTAACTGTCTTGCCTGGGCTTTTTTTAAGATCTTCTAGCTTGTGTCCTGCTGGGCAGCTTTTATCAAGCCATGTTTTAGAAGACCGTCCTTAACTAAACAATTATATAATAAATAATAACATAATATTGCGTCACCCTCCTCTCAAACAGTTATTCGCAGAGGAGGAATATTTTAAAGCATTATCTATAAGATAAAATCAACATCGTTGGTGACAGAGAAGCTATTTCATACAAGTGTTTCATGTTTTATTAGGGATGACAAGATATGAAAACTTTGAAAATCACTTGATCTACGTCCTTGTCATTAAGATTGGCATTATTTTCTAATGTTTATGAAAAAATAAGCTTACGATTAAAATAACCGAATAGAGCTTTTACCGAATAACCTCTAGATTCCTCATAATTTTTACCAAATACAGTACGTAAAGACATTTCCATGTGATTTTGTTTAATTTCTAGTACTGTTATATCGTAAAATATTCAATCTATCCTCGTGAGTCTCAAACAAAAATATCAAGGTGAATCACATATGTTTATATTTAGATTCAAGATTCCGAGCACAATGTGTTGGTAAATTAACATTTAAATATTTACGACCAGGTGAAAGTTTCAACGAGCAACACATGTATTTGAAAGTGGTAAAAACTACTGACAAGATTCAAATCAAGTAGTTTCCTTCGTTCTTGTTCAACCTTCCAGTCATGAACGTTAGTAACTTTACATACGCCATTCATGACAACTCAAGTGGTATTAGCTCAGGAGATCTTAGCGCCTCCATGTTTCTGTCAGCGAGCGAAATTTTAATTATAACAATACTCGCCTCGGTTAGTATGTTAATTGGTGTTGTTGCAAATGGTCTGGTTATCCTTGCATTGCTCAATGGATACAACTATTCTGAAAATCCAACCAACCTTCTTCTTTTAAGCCAAACCATAGCTGATCTGGGGGTCAACCTTATCATCGGTTTCTTGTACATCTGCAACTTGTACGACTGGGCGTACGGATACTTCTTGTCACTGGGAAAATTATTTGGCTTTGCTTCAGTAGAAAGTATCGTGACACTTGCTGTCAATCGACTTATCTCTGTATACTGGTCATTACAGTATCCCCGCATAGTTACTTCGAAACGAGTTAAACTGGTGGTGGTATTGCAGTGGAGTTTTAGCAGTGTTTTGTGTGTTTTGAACTTGGTGGGCGAAAATACAACTTCAGCTGGTCAACTTCAACAGAACATGCGTTATCTCAATTTTCTGGCTGTTCTCGTTTTCCTTGGATGCTACATCGCCATCTACAAATTGTCTTTAATACATCGAAAAGAGATAAAGAATCGATTACATGGAATAACGGGAATACAGGCTGGACGGGAAGCTGATTTCAAGTCTGTTATCTCTCTTCTTTTGATCACAATTAGTTTCGTATTCGGCTGGCTACCCGTGACATTAGTTGCCACAGTAGTTGACAGGGACAGAAGTCCCGTAACCTTTTACCGCTGTCTTATTATATCTTCGATTTTTGCCCTGTATAGTTCTGCCGTTAATCCATTTATTTACTACTTACGCAGTGAAAATTTCCGTTTGTCCGTGCAACGTTTTCACAGAGTTTACATTGCCCCAAAATTAGTATTTGCAACAGGGAAACGCCGGCACGGATGTTTTTCAATTATACAGAACTTTGACAAACGCGCCAGTCCAGTCCTGGAAATAAATGAATTTAATAAAGTGTTCATTATCGACATCTCACAATTCGAAGAAACGTCATTCTAATGAAGCGTATGGTCAACCCATCACATTAGGTGTGGAAAACCTACTGTGGAAAACAGAATATATATGTTTGTATATAAATGTGTTTTTTTCTTTTTGTCTTTAAACATAGAATATGTACCCGGCAATACATTAACTATTTATTGACCAAACGTGAGGTCTATACTAGTGGAATATCAGACCGATAGGTTTTTTAAGACGATCACAGCGACTCGAGGTCCTAGGCCTGCAAAACCGAAGGTCCCATATTTTGCAAGTACAGAACAAGAAATGGCAGTGACCGCTGGAGCGGCGGTCAGGAGATGATTTAGTTATCGTATTTTAATATACAGTAAACTGCTTAACTCCTTCCCTACCATTGGGGACTTTTGACGACTAGTGAACGTTCGTCAAGCTCTTTATCTCAGAAAAATGATTTCTGAGCCCTAACAGGGAATCGAACCTTCAACCTTCTGATGACCGGTGAGACGCCCTAACCATTCAGCTACCACGACTCAAATGGTGAGCTAGCGTGCAGGTTCGTCATATGTACTTCCTAAGCGGAAGTCACGATATAATAATGATGGAAATACTTAATGCTGGACGCAAAGTTGGTTCGTGTGGGAGCTTGGAAATATCAGACGATTAGTGGACGTCCGTCAAGCTCATTATCTCAGAAAAATGATTTCTGAGCGCTAGACGGGAATCGAACCCGCAAAACTTTTATTTATTCATTTTTATTATTAATCTTATTTGGATACGGTAATCCTTCAGTCTACTAATAGTCTGCTTTCCAAGGAGCCGTATAAATTAATACTCCATAAGGATACAAAAGTTAAAAACTATATACAATAACATTAAATTAATCAATTAAAACTATTTACAAGAACTAAGAAAAATAAATGAATAATTCGTATACACTTATATTATAATCAATTCGTTAACTCATGCTTCTGTCTCGGAATAGAGCCCGGAATCGCTTTAAGGAAATATTGTTGTCTTTAAGATATGGTGGCATATCATTCCACGTTTTAGCACCAGAATAACTTATGCTTTTCTTGACAAAATTCGTTTTAGGCTTTTCTAGGGCGTAATTCAGTTTATTACTGCGTAAGTTGTATTCCTTGTTATATGCCACATTAAATATGTTGGAAATATGAAAAAAACTTTCTGGATATTCTCCTCTTCTTACTTTGTACATAAAAACAGCTTTGTTTTCCTCCCTTCTCTTCACCAATGACATCCAGTTTAAATCTCTTAGTATATCAATAGATCTAACATCGTAAGGTTTGCCAGTAATGACTCTTGTAGCTCTATTTTGCATTTTTTGCAGTTTTTCAAGTAAATAATTACTGCAAGTATCCCAAATTAGGCTACAATAGTCAAAGTGTGGAAAAACAATTACATTGTATATGGAAATCAAAGTTTTTTGTGGTACAAACTGTTTCATACGTCTAATCATACCTATTCCTTTAGATACCTTAGTGACAATGCGTTCTACATGTGATTTACATTTTAGTTCATCGTCGACAATAACTCCAAGTGTTTTAGTTTCTTTAACTCGTTTTATATTAATATACTCCAGTTCAATTCCGGGGTCGTTGCCAATGTTATTTAATCTCTGTCCAGATCTGATAATCATATATTCTTTTTTATCTTTATTTAAAGTTAATTTATTTGCTTGCAACCATTGGTGCACATGTTCTAAGTCTTCGTTTAATTTGGATTTTACATCGGAAATAGAGGAACCATTTTTCGTCAAATTTGTATCATCAGCAAACATACTCGCTCTAGATCGACTCAAACAATTCGGTAAATCATTTATGTAAATAAGGAATAACAACGGCCATAGATTTGATCATGGCGGTACACCACAACGACAGATTTTATGTTTGGAAACTGCTCCATCCACCTTACACATTTGAATCCTATTTGTTAAATAAGAGTGGAACAAATTTAACGTGACTCCTCCTATTCCATACAATGTCAACTTTTTTAATAAGATACTATGATCAACGCAGTCAAATGCTTTCTTTAAATCCAGGAAGATAATACCATTCATAAGACCTTTGTCCATATTCATATACCATTTGTTTGTAACTTTTAGTAAGGATGCTGAGTGGAACCCTTTTTTCTAAATCAGGCTTTATATTCTGATAGGAGATTGTTTGATTCTAGATAATATGCTAGTTGTATCGACATTAATTTAGAAAGAACTGAAATTGGGCGATAGTGACTACAATCTGACGGTAAGATACAAGTTCACGGCAACCAGGTGAAATTTCCCACATACCAAATGCTACTCTGGTTTACAATCCAGAGTAGCATTTGGTATGTCGTTACTACAATCTGTTTTACTACGTACTTTATGTATAGGAGATACACAAGCTACCTTTAAGTCATCAGGAAAGAATCCCGTTTCAATTATTTTGTTAAATATGTTTGTAAGAGATTCGGCCAAGATATCAGCACAATCTTTCACAAATTTTGGAGATATTCGGTCATATCCGGCAGCTTTGGATACTTTAATCTTAGATAATATTTTATACATCTCATTTGGGGATATTTTGCTCAGTTCAAATCGTGTGGTACTTGAGGTGATATAACTTTCTGTAGATACATTGCTTTCACGCAAATTGCTTGCCAAAAGAGGCCCAATCTCGTTGAAATATGTGTTCAGAGCTTCAGATATAGAGTTTGGATCTGTAATGGATGCTTCATCAATTTTTAATTCAGTAATTTTTGTAACATTTGATATCGTCAATTTACTGATTGTTTTCCACATTTCCTTGGAGGTGTTGTTGCATTGATTTAAAGCTTCTTTAAAGTAATTAGCGATTGTTTTTTTAACTAATTTATCAACTTCATTTTTTAGTTCTTTTATACTCTTCATGGGTTCTTTTAGAGCCTGTCTTAACTGCTCTTTTTTTAAGAAAATCCCTATGATAAATTTTATTCTTAATCTCAGTTGTTAGCCATGGTGCATATTCACTGCGTACTCTCCTGGTAACGGGGGGAGCATGTGTATCTGCCACAGCAAGGAATTTAGCTTTCCAGTCATTCCAAAGTATATTTGGATCAGACACATCAGGTTGTGTCTGGAGAATTCCAATCAGATCTGACCTAAAGTTTTCTATATTATAATGTTTGTATTGTCGTGTGCAAATCACCTTGGGTTTATAACGAGGGATAGATATCTTCCTGTGAACATAGATGAGACTATGGTCGCTTATTCCAATGTGGTCAACACCAGATCTAATTATATTTCGTGGCCAATTTGTGAAAAGCAAGTCGATCAGAGTACTAGAATTTTCAGTTACCCTGGTTGGTTCTTTAATCATTTGTTCAAACTGTAGTGTCTCGGTAAGCTCTGCCAGCTTTTTGGTTTGGATTTTTTCTTGTGGATTAAGCCAGTTACAATTAAAGTCACCTATACAGATGATTTCTTGGTCTTCTAAATCCATTAATTGTAAACATTTTTCATGCTCATCAAGGACCTCCAATGGTGTATGTATCTGGTCTTCTGTACCATGTTTTATAAGAAACGGTTAGATTTTGGTTTTGAAACTTCAACGACTATTATCTCAAGATTCTTGGGCATAAATCAATTCGTCTTTTGTAGTTGATGGAGTTTCGAACATATAAAACAACTCCACCTCCACTTCTATTTCTGTCTTTACGTACCAACTCATAGCCATCTATGTCCACTTCGCAATTATCTATGGTACTATCTAACCAGGTTTCATTAATGCTTATTATATCAAAATGCTGCCTATGCGTTTATATTCTGAATTGATCTATATTTTTGCTTAAACTTCTTATATTAAGATGTGCAATTTGAAACCTCCTCCCATTTTTAGCATTTTTGTGACAATTGGTTAGCTCCTGCCAATTTTTTTGAGTTTCATCAATAGCCTCGCTCGCTTCGCAAGACGTAGTAGCAATAGTAGAGTAGGGTGGGTCATACTCAGAGACAAAAACATGGCTTCATCTATCATTCTGGGCGTTAATATATTCAATCAAATTCTTGGCTAGCACTGAGGTGACAGATTTATTCAGATGAACTCTATAGGGGTTTAAGTGCTTCTCCCTGATATTTGTGTGGGTTATATGGTTTCATTTGTGTTTCTCGCATAGTTTTGAAATTTGTTTGTTTACCTTCATTACTTTCTCAGCATATTCAGTCTTGTCGCTTCGATGAATTAACTCCGATATCACCACTTTAGTTGCTAGGCTTTCTTTGTTCGAGTTTGCAAACACTCGTTATATTTTCTACTGTTTGCTTTACACCCTTGTCTTTTAAATCACGAGTTCCTACATGTAGGATAATTCGGTCAAGTTTCCGTGATAAACTCGGTCTGACATGATGTTTTCTTGCGTCCGTATTTGCTCCCCCATATGTTTCAACGCACAGCCTCTGCATTCCTTTCTTAAGCGAGCGCTTTAATCTTCTTGCATCGAGATGCTTTATAGTTAAAGAATCCCCTACAATTACGGTAGTTGTTCCTGATTCCTTGCCAGAAGAAGACGAGTGTTCGACATCACGTTGTTCTTCAGTTGTTTTCTTTTTGCTCGTTTGGCCAGAGGGAGGCTTGTCATCTTCCTTCTCGTAGGTCTTTCTTTCTTTACTGGTGGTCCTCTCTCTCTTTAATGTCTCTCCTGCTTTTTCTTTCTTAGTCGATTCCCAATTTAGATTTGTATCGATCGGCTCGTCGTCGCTGTTACTACTTAGCACCTCATGACGATTACTCGTTGGTATAACACTTTCCTTTTTTCGCGTGGCTAATCCGGGCTCAGTATTTGACTTCGTTTTACTGACAGTTTGGAAGGCTCGCTGATCGGTATCAATATTGTCTAGTGGAACCTTGGTCGTTTGAATCAGTCTTATAGCCTTTATAAGACTACGTCTTTCGTTGTCTGTATCCTTGATTTTCGTATTCAAGTTCGATGCTACAAGAGTTAAATTTATTATCTTATCCAGCAGGGCTTGGTTTTCCTCTTTTAATTCTCCATTTTCCCGCCTTAATCCAACTATATCTTCTTGCTGTGTAGTTTCCTTTGACTCAAGGACCTTTCGTTTCAAATCGTTGATTTCACCATTGAATACGGTGTTTAGTACGTCAATTTTTTGCTCCAAAAAGTCAAATGCTTTTTTAAACGATTGATCAATGAATGGTGTATTTGGATGAACTTGACCTTTATAGGTGTTTTTTAGGTCCCCTGACTCATTAGTATTAGTCGACTTGACATCCATCTCGCTCCATTCAATATGACCGTCTTGTACCGTAGCTTCGATTTTATTTGCTAGTTTCCTCTGATATTGAAGCCATAGAATTCAATTTCTCAATGATCTCGTCCTTTAGTTTACCACTTAGGGTGAGTGACTGTGTGTCCGGATACAATCGAAAGTTTATATCGTTAGATTTGTACTGTCTCGTGTTTCCTCCAGGACAGCCCCAAACACCGTCAGTTATATTTAACACTTCCTCAACAAACATCTGTAAGGCTTGGAAAGATTCGACCCATATTAGCTTACCTCTGCTGTTAAACGATACCCCTCGTAAAAGGCTGTCTCTCATGTGTAGAAGTGAACAACCACAACCTGATAACCGGTGAGAACGCTCTAACCATTGAGCTACCAAGACTCAGATGGTGAGCTAGGATGCAGATTCGTCATATGTACTGCCTAAGAGGATGTCACGATATGATAATTATTATTCCCGCTAGGGCTCAGATATCGTTTTTCTGAGATAACGAGCTTGACGAACGGCCACTAGTCGTCTGATATTTCCAAGCTCCAACATAAACTAACGTTGCGTTCAGCATTAAGTATTTCCATCATTATTATCATAAAGTGACTTCCGCTTAGGCAGCACATATGATGAACCTGCACCCTAACTCACTATCTGAGTCGTGGTAGCTCAATGGTTAGAGCGTCTCACCGGTCATCAGAAGGTTGCGGGTTCGATTCTCGTCTAGGG
>JBAHVQ010209868.1:0-12228 GCA_036872915.1 Nanipora kamurai
TATCGGGGTATACAGACATTGATTAAACCTTAATTTCTTTTGAATTTTCCTCATGAATTGTTGATGAGTTTTAGAAAGAAATTGATTAAACCTTAATTTCTTTTGAATTTTCCTCATGAATTGTTGATGAGTTTTAGAAGCAATTTTATTAAGTTTTCATCTTCTACCTTTCATTTTGAAGCATTGTTTTAACATTTTTATTTTTGAATCCATTACAGAAGTTTTTCCACTCGGAAGAGGGAATTTGTAAATGTAAAAAGATAGACACCGATTCAATAAATTTGTTGCACATTTTCTTTCAGTTTGTTTACCTTTCTCCTCCCCGCGACAGCGCCTGTGATTATTGACCTGAAGAGTCTAATCATGCATATTTGATAATTGTTTTAACTGAATTTCAATCAAAGCCAACATACGAGAAATGGCCATATGTTCCTATAACCATATGATATTTAGGAAATAGAAAACGTCTTTCTTGTAGAAACACGTGCAGAAGTTTGGTATACAGCGAGCCCGAATAGCTAATATTTCCAACATTCCGAGTTCTCGGAAACGTGTTTCTGCAACTCGATGTGAATATACAAAAAAAATGTTTACGGTTACCTCTGTAAATTAACGAGCAGAAGTAGCAAGAATAAAGCTCCTTTTAATTACCATCAAAACATAAATTCTCAGGATCAAGTAATAGAAACACAGCTTTTGACCAATTATCGTGTACGTTTTCAAAACGTTATTTTAGAAAACCATACACTTCAAGTATAAAAGAGCCTGTACTTTTTGTTCCTTTTTTCCTTTGGTATAAATGACAGAAAAAAATCTAGTGCTATACTGACTTCCTGCAAGACAATTAGAATTAACAGGAATTAAAATTCACTAATAAATAAGAAGTTGTAAGGAATGAAACTGCACCTAAGTTAAGACAAAGGTTTGGCGCTCTGACAGAAACGTCGGTAAATTGCCAACATTTCAGGAATTTTTTGAACTCACCTAAACAAATTTTTCCTGCCATTTTATTGGTGGACGTTAAGAGTTCTTCAAAATTGTCTACTTCCATAACTCTTTTGTCTCCTTGCTCGTCTTGTGTAATCATTTTAAGTTCCTTGTCGAGATCATCTATTTCCGTCTCGGTTAACCGGTATTTCACGCCAACACCAAAAGTTATGACCTCATAACTTTTCAGATTTTCCGACGACTTTTCTACAAGGTCTTTTCCTACAACAAGATTTTCTTTGGAAATTCTGATGCTGTTCGTTGGATTGTCAGTGACTACAACTAAGACTTTGCTGGCTCGCCTTTGTCCACCTGATGCAAAGACAGCCAAGGCTTTATTTAGTGCAACGTCTGTTCGGGTTCCACCAGGCTCGTAAAACACGCCGTCCAGTGTTGATGAAAATGCTTCAAAACTTTGAAAAAAACCTAGATTGATAAAGAAGTAATGATATGAAATGGTTTTTATGTAAGACGTGGATAAAATATAGAAGAAAAAATAAAAAAGCAACGAAGGAAAGCAAATTATCAGGTGGGATTGAGGCAAATATTTCAGAAAGCAAGTAAGAAATAAAAAAGCAATATATACCTGCAAAATGGATAAAAAACATAAACGTTTACAAATCGCAGAAATTGAAATTAGAAAAAGCTAACTTTTCATGGGAAGGCTCTAATTTTGTCAGGGATTCCGCTTCACCTCTCAGTAATACAATGACAAAGTGCCATCGCTCGAAACGATATTTTTGACTCATCTCAGTTTCGGCATTTCACTAACTTTTTACCATAATAGACGTTGCTAAACACTTCCTACGAAGCAATCAGCATACTTAATAATCTCAAATTGTCATATTGTCTGCTGAACAATAATGTAATAATAAATATTCGGCATTTACACTCGATCACATGAAGTGGAAACTATATCAGACGAAGGAAATTTTCGAGAGTCAGAATGGGTACTTTTTCAAGACCTGTAGTTGCGAGAAATCCTGCTTTAAGGCCTCCGGGGAACCGAACCGATGACCTGATAAATCCAATCCACTAGATGCGTCTGGTCAGAAGTTCCCTTCATCCACTGAATAAATTCCGATAATGAAATAACATTGTTATCAGGGACGAATTGAGGAACCAACAGTGTTGCTTTTCATTGTGTCAACAACGTTGTTTACAAATGATGAAGCAGCCAAGGTGTTTGCAACTGAAAAACAAACAAGCCTTGATGGGAGAATTGCGTTCATTAATAATATGATTGTTCAACGTTGTTAACTAGTTGTTACAGAATATAGACGATTGAACCATGCTTTAATCATAATGTTAACCCTAACGAAGATTGCACATGACCTCACCTGTGATTTCATATGACCACATGTCACCACTCGTCAAAAAAATTAATTTATGTTTCAATTTCGCATGTGAACATTTTTCACATGCAGTTTTTCACATTATAAAAAGTTTTATACGTGAATTTTCACATAAAAATTAAATTTCAGATGTTTTATACATGTCTTTCATATGTGGTTCACATGTGATTACATGTGAAACAATTTCACAAGCTCTATTTTTCGATGTGAGATTTGGTAATAGGAATTTTTATAAGGATTGTTGTAACTTGTAACAATCGCTCAAAAACAATTTTTACAACATTCTTGTTTAGAAGGAGAATGTTAATTATTAACACTTCTTCCAACTTTTTTTTTATGTTTTTTTTCACACACAAGGATCTCATCGAGTTCATCATTATTTTTTATCCATCACTTTGTAATGTAAACAATTAAAATAAACTTACCAAGGGGTATCGGAACCTCAGCATTGGTGTTGTAACGGATGATTCCTACTCTTGTCAAATTTGCATCCAAGGATTTCACAAGTGCTTTTGTGAAACGTACAAGTTTAGTCCAGTTTATCTCTCGTATGCTTTCGGAGCTGTCCAAAGCCACAACCAGGTCGATTGGCTTATTGCACTTGTTCTCTATAAGTGGATTTAAAATTTATGTACACTGAGGATTTGCTTTCCTAGCGTAAACTACAATTATCTTACAAAAGTGATCCTTAGTACTCTTTTGTTAAAATTTTTGGGCAGAGATTGCGAAACGGGAGCTGGACGGAATGCATTCTTTTTGCGTTCCTCAGCCTGACCGACATGGATTACCTATCAGGCAGACTAAGCGTGTCTTTAGGGCGCCAAATAGCGATAAAATGTTTGGACATAACCAACTGGTTTGGCCATAATCCAACAGGCGAAGGCGTATGTGTATAAATTTTGTTTCATTTTGAATGACAAAAAATATTTTACGTCTCAGCATTACTTTTATTTATTATTATTGAGGGGCACCATGATCTTTTCATGTTTAGTTGAGTTCAATTAAATGTCGGATAAACACTGCTTGCTGGATTGATGTATTTTTAATGAGCTATCTCACCATCTCCATTGCCATTTTCAGTTCCATTGTCATCTGACAAATAATCCTCTAAAGGCTTTTTTGTTCTGGGCTTACCCTTCTTAGTTTTAACTATAATGGAAAGTAAAAATAAAACACATATTTTAACGTCAGATTCTATGAGCTTTACATTTGCTGGGTCAGTAACCTTTTAATTGTAGCCTTTTGGTAGACATGACCGAGAATTGGTATTTAGGCTACACTATTAAAAATAATTGTATTTTTACAGAAAAAGGTACTGTAAAAAGTTACTGTTCAGATACTGTAATTACGAATTTCAGTATTATTTACTGCAAAAAAACCATTTCACGTTTTTTCCAAAAAAAGTACAGTAAACCTTCACTTTTAACATGTTGGAATTCCAAAGCGCAGTGTCATTTACTGTAAGAAAACCAGTGATTTTACTGGTAATTTAATCAATGTCTGTAAATTTACAGTACTTTCTCTGGCGTCCCAGCTGCCAGTGCATTTTACTGTAAATTTGAAGCTTTTTTAACAGTGTACTGATCAAACGGCTAACTTTTTTGTCATGATTCACCCTAGGCGTATGCGTAATAAAGAAAAGTGGTTTTATGACTTTATTACTTAATTTTTTTTTACTATGTTTCCATTATTTCTTCCAGTCAGAAATTACCAATATGAGAAAATTTACTCAGTAAAGAGATATTTTAATTGAACTGTATCTATTCATGATTCTTATATGTCGACATTTTTCTGATTCGTTTGAGGACGTAAAGTACGTTTTCTTGTCGCCTTTCATCTATTCCTGGTTTCTGTGTTTCTCGGAAACAGCTGCGCACTTTGGAAACTATTTATTTTAGCCCCTAAATTTGTCACGGAGACTATGAATTCTCATTGTAAGAATTATAAAGTTGATGTTTTTTGATGATTTTGGTGATCATGTGTAATGGATAGCGCCATCATGATTCACCCCTCTCCCTTTATGATTGTCACTGGTTAATCGTGGGTCCACAAAGAAATATCGACCAAGTTTCAAGACGGGACAAGGTACTATTTAGCACGGTAAATAGGAATGTTGCATCATAATCTAGAGAGCTTAAACAAAAGACGTTCTTCAGTTACAATATGGCAATGGAAGAACTGATAAATAGATGTTTTTGGTAAGTGTATTGCCTCAATGGAATGTTTCATCCAACAAAATTTAAAAAGTCCTAATAGAGATCATAGCACGACTAAACACTGAGTCAATGATAAACTTGACCATAGTTAATGAAGACTGACAGGTGCCAACGTTCCAGGAAACGACGTCGTCAATTTAGAGTGGGAAGACTTCTTGGTGACATCTGTATAACATAACGACTGCCTACTCGACGTTCGGCAACGCCTTGAGGATTTCAAGTGATTCATTTTCTTTGTATTGGATAGAAAAATTTTATTGAAAGATAACGCTGTGCATAATTCCAGAACACCTGCTGCTTAAAGGATATACACCCTGCTAGAAGCCTAGCAGGATAAATATTTTTGAAGGTTGCTAAATAAATCTTTTTGAAGAGAACTGGATAACTATTTAAATAATGCCCAAATGAACCACAGTAACATTCAATTTTAAAATAACTGTCGGATGGTCATGAACATCTGTGAAGATAACCGTTCAAAAGATTCCACGTTTCGACCAGTTTTCCTTATCTTGGCGGTTGGCTTTGTAACTGCATGTGACGCGTGTGGGTGAGGTCCAAATTACGCATACAAAATGGAGTTAGTAACCTTAAAATAATTGTCAATGTTCGTGTTTAAATGTCATAATGACTGGACGTTTACTCGTTTAGGAATAAATTTTGCTACGTAAGTTGTTCTCGTAGGTCGTTTATCCTAGTTTGTTTATCGCTTATATACATACCTTATTATTTAGTAAAAGGACACGACACGTTCTATCACTATTGGCATACATACCTTCAGGGCTCAAAATCAACAATAGCGCAATCGCTAAATTTTATTTTTTTGAGCCCACAGCTTGATGAAAGATGCACGCGACGGAAGAAGTATTGTTTTCAAAGACTGGCAGGGTGACATATCTTAGACGTACGTTCACTGTTAAATACATCAAACGTCAAGAATGTGCCGTTGTGGTTGATAAACTGTGATCTCATTTCAGCGATTTTCCAGAAGCAGCCAATCCCTAGTTAATAATTGGGAATATTACGCATTAAGTATACGACAGTTTAAATTATCAATCACACTCTGATGCTGGGGCGTCGTTTACATGGGATCGGTTCCACATAGTTGGGATTGAAAACTATCAAGGATAGCCTTTTTTGTTTATACGAGACCTCATGGATCCGATCTTTCATTCGTGCCAGTCTGGAAACGCTTAAAGAAGCGATCTCGCGGGACGATCTGATCCACTTTAAATCCCGTGTAAACAGGCAGATCTACTCCACACTAGTTCGGATAAAGAACTGTAGTGAATCTGTAGTGAGTCCATGTAGCTCAATGGTCAGAGCTTCTCGACGGCGATCAGAAGGTTAAGGGTTCGATATCCCGTCAGGGGCTCAGAAAACTTTTCTGAGTTAACAAGCTTAAGAAGCCTGCGCAATTTCATTACAAATTAAAAGGTCGATAAATGTGTTCCAGAGAGAAAGTAACATAATGAAAAATTATTCAAAAACATTTTGTCATCAAATACTACGATTTGGAAAGTAGTGTAGCTTTAACAGCTGCGACGGCAAAAAGTGGTTCAGGTTACTGTTCAACCGAATGAAACTCCGAAACGAGCAAAGTGATTCCCACCATTTTTTTTGGAATTAAACGTTTTCTTCTCATATGAGTAATTATGTCGGATAACAGAACTTTTTATAACCTGCCTAACGATTTCCATACGACATTGAAAATACTGATAAAAAAACTGAGGGGCATTATGCTTGTTGAGTCCTTTTCAAAAGTTATTGTCGCCATGGCGACATGAACATCATATCATCATCATTTATGCAACAATTGTTTTGAGGTCTAACTTGCATTCCTGAACTTTAAAAGAAACTGTATCGTGCCACCTTAAATTTTTAGTTTTCATAATTATTTTACTTCACAACCAAAATGCTGCATAAATAGTCATTCTTCAGTCAAACATAATTGGCATCATCCTGTTTCATCCTTTAATCTACATAGATTTCAAAGGTAATGGTATCTTAATGGAGTCTTCCTTCAATAGATATGTAGTTTTTTGCAGAAAAGAAAATTAATGAATCAGTTTCTGTTAATTTATATCCATCTCGTTGTCAGCTCAAAATGCTCCTCCATTAACGTTGAGACGACTTCCAAATGACAAGACCAACTGGAAAGAAGTGTGGAAAACTTTGAAAATAAACAGTACATCAAGAACAAATGAAAGGAAGCTCTCAGTTTTTGATACCATACTTAGAATAAATTCTAGGGAAAGAAGCAAGTTGTTCAGTACATAAACAAGAAACCAGATCGTGTTTCGAAATATCAAGAGTCTAAGTAACATCAATTTCGCGACCAGCTCCCAACTTGACCTGTGACTCAGTTGGTAGAGCGTCGGACTAGTAAACCGAAGGTCGCGGGTTCGAATCCCTGCAAAGCCAAGTAGAGTTTTCTCTACTTGTCCGGTATGGTTCGTCACCCGGAGTAGGACTAACATCATTATTCTTCACCCGAGTTCATCTTCTACTCTGGCCACCACCCGGTTCTTTGCAGCCTATTCTACCTGGTGTGACAATTTGATATCATCTCTTAAATTCATTTACCAGGCACTTAAATTGATCTTTAAATTACGTTGTCCGTCTGGTATATCTATCGCCACAATTATGTTCTGTTCTATTCTATTCTGTTGTGTTCTGTCATGTTCTCTCGTGTTCTGACGTGTTCTGTCGTCTTCTGTCGTCCACTGTCGTGTTTTGTCGTGTACTGTTGTGTTCTGTCTTGTTCTTTTGTCTTCTGCTGTGTTCCGTTGTGTTCTGTTGTGTTCTGCTGTGTTCTTTTGTGTTCTTTTGTGTTCTTTTGTGTTCTGTTGGGTTCTGTTGTGTTCTGTTGTGTTCTTTTGTGTTCTGTTTTGTTCTGTTGTGTTCGGTTTTGTTCTGTTTTGTTCTGTTTGGTTCTGTGCCGTGCTGTGTTGTCCTGTGTTGTCATGCGTTGTGATGGGTTGAGTCGCGTCGTGTTGTGTTGTGTTGTGTTATACAACGTTCCTGCGGTCCTTGAAAGTCCTTGAATTTAATTTTTGCTTTTAAAGGCCTCGAAACCCTTGACTTTAGGCTTAGTTCCTTGAAGGTCCTTAAAGTCAAAGATTTGTTTATCTTCTGCACCAAAAATAGAAATGGCAGTTCAAAATGAGTTACCTTCCTTTCTGATATATAAAAAGCATCGTAATCTTACTCGTCAAACCCTTATCTAATATTCGGATGGGTTCGTTTCAGAATCGATTGAACCGGATTTGGTATGCCTGAAGTCACACGCGCTCCAGCTAGTGAACTTTAGTTCGATTTTGTTTTGTCACAATTGGTTGAAAAATCCTTGGATTTTGAGAACAGATCAAAGTCTTGAAAATCACAGAAAAGTCCTTAAAAGTGCTTGAATCGATTGCTTGAAAAAGTGGAAGAGCCATGGTTATGTTATGTTATTTTTAAAGGTTCCTTGAAACCAGCCCATGGACTGATAGAATTACATTCATATAATAAATCTTATTTTACAACTGTAATAATTATTATTTAATTGTTATAATAATTAGAATTATGATTATGATAATGATTGAGATTGAGATTACAACTTTATGGTTATTATTATGGTTATTATTATCAAAAAAATAAAGATAAATTTTGCTTAAAAAATATGTACTTTTAATTACTAAGTCTTTTTCCAACTTTTACTTCAGTTGGTAATTGTAACTGTTCTAGAACAGAGAGAACTACTCGAAGTACAGTACTCCTTCTTTTCAGGGCGAGCTAAACGGGCCATTCATTCTGCAATAACAGAATAGCAAGCTGCCTTGCCTTGCATGGGAACGTGGAAAGATGTAACAAAAAAAGCGAAACCCACAGATTACATGTATTTCTTCCAAGGAGGGGGGTAAGTTACCGGACGAGAGTATAATAGTGCCCATAGCGTGGTGAGACATGTCACAACATCGAAGAGAAATGTGTACTGTACATGATGTACTAAATCAGTAGACTACACACGTACAAAGCTTACAGTTTGTCAACAAGATGTGCGCGCCAACAGTTTGTCGCAAGGCTGTAAACAAGTTTTAACAACGCTGTTACTTCTACAAGCATGTTAGCATCCCCTTACAAAAGCTCCGCATGTTATTTCACATGTGAAAAACATATGGAATTGGAAAATTTTCACCTATAAAACACCGGATTCACATATGATTCATAATTTCACGTATGAAAATTTTACATACTTCGCATATCAAATTCTCATTTCACATAAGAAATAAATTTCACATAGGAAATTTTTATTTCACATATGGAATTGGAACGTTTTCACATATGAAAGTTTGATTCATATGTGAAATGGTATATGAAATTTTTGCAAGGGCGAAGCTGGTAGCGAATTGTTCAGTCACAAGACGGCAACAAGTTCGTGGAAGAACGTATACCAAAGTTGTTGCTACCAACGTGCTCCATACGTGTTGCAACAACTTGTTACAGGTCTGTTGAAGTCATCAAGTCAGGTCTTGGAAAATTTTGCTGCTCTGACTGAGAACAAACGGTTTGGGCAACAAGATTTTCCAAGACTTTAACAGTATCAAACTGTAATCTTCAAGTACCAATTGACAAGACTGTTAGTGTTACAAGCTCTGTGACAACAACCCTGTAACAAGTCTGTTAAGAACATGTTAACAAGTTGTCAAAAACAATTTGGGACAACCATGCAAATGGATGGCGGTGACGGCTTGTTGGAACAACCAAGAACAACTTGATTGCCATTATGGAATAACTTGTGCGTTTATACATGTGTACATTATTAAATACTTATTAACTGAGAGGTAGGTGCGGTAAAGTATTTCTCGAGAAAAAACCGAAAGCAAATACTTTTCCTTATGGACCAAGCAAACGAGGTCAAAAAAGGAATTTATTACATGACTTTTGGTTAATTTTATCTGTCGTTTTCGTACACTGTTTTCGTCTTTTAACGATCAAAATTTATTTAGAAAAAGGCGCATGAAAATAAATATTAGTCAGTATTCCCTCCCGTCACATTCCTTTCGAACATACATGCATGGCTGCAGCTAAAGTGGAATAAGCGCTGGAACACCCTCCAAACATAAGTTAGTCTCCAAAGCCAAAAATATCGAATATGAACCGATCTGAGGGCAAGAAGTATTAAAACTACTAAGACAACCAGAGGCTCAAAAACAAGTCGGTTTTAGCTTTTTTTCGATTTAGGGTCATAAAGGGCGGGTCGACGCCCTCTTGGCTTGAGTAACGTGCACCTCCATCAGCAAATGTGCCCCTCTTGTTAGGAAAAATAGGCTCTTCACAGAATGTATTGTGAATTCGTGTATAGTTACCTTTAAGAAAACAATGAAAATGCCGTACCAGAGTTTTTGGACTCTCCTAAAAGTGAGATACTTTTGTTGCTAGTGGACATTGACCGGTTTTTGCCTCCCTCGTGTGGACCGCTCTCCTCCTTCAATTCCTAGATCTGCTACTAATCTAAAGATTTCAAATATTTAAACATTTAATTTCAGAGAAGAAAGGCGTTGTTAAGATAAATTCACATTTAACCTACACTGCTAAAGTCAACTGAAAATGTTGACTTGAGCGGGATTTGAACTCGTACCTTTGGGAATCCGGTCGGCCGCTCTACCTGTTGAGCTATCGAGTCTACAGGGATTGGAGGCGAGTTATTATCCAATTTAAGTGTACGACATATTCTCGCAACAACTTAACGCTATCCACGAGGATGGATGTGTAGTGTTTCAATTCTATTTCAGAATCATCTTTAACGCTAAGTTGCTGCGAGAATATCTCGTACACTTAAGTTGCATAATAACTCGCCTCCAATCCCTGTAGACTCGATAGCTCGACAGGTGGAGCGGCAGAATGGATTCCCGAAGGTGCGATTTCAAATCCCGCTCGAGTCAACTTTTTCAGTTGACTTTAGCAGGTTAGGTTAAATGTCAATTTATCGTTTCATATTACCCTGAGGATGATTCTGAAATAAAAAAGGCGTTGTTACACGTGCAATTTTGTGTCTGGCGATTGTCATACTGATGTATGCAAGAAATTAAACTCCTAGACTGTTCTGAGATGACATTCGTGGCAAAAAATCGCACAGCATCTTAAATGTCTTGAAAAACTTCTCTAGCGCGTTTGTGTCATAGCTCGGCAAAATTACATGTCACACTCCTCTCCCATTGATGGAGGCCTAGCCACTTCCTTGCAAACAGGTCTTTGTAAACTCACACTGAGATATTAAGATGTGCCATTTTCATGTTGTTTTTTCTTAGGTCATGCTATGGGTCTTTGGCATGTGCAATCTCGTCCTGATCGAGACGGTTATGTGCAAATCGTTTGGAACAATATTATTCCAGGTAAAAGCTTGCTTCTCAACTCCAAAGCCCTCTTAAGTAAGCAAGTAAGAGAATTCCTATCCCAAACCTGCCGGGCAAAGAATATCGGACTTTTATCGTCTTTTTTCCTAATAATTGTCTCGAAACATATAATGGAAAGTTGGATAGTTGGAAAGTTGGATATTAATCAAAAAAAAATCAGATTTAAAACTGCTGGGTTTTGACGCTTTTCGTTTATGGTACAGCATTGAACTTAAAAAGAATGAATTACTTTTTCAGGTATGAATGCAGTCGCTCAATTATCTTAAGTTTATTAAGTTGCTTAATTAAGCTTTTGTCAAAGCGAATATTTAGGCAGCACTATTAATATTTAGATAACAAATATTCATTTTCTGGAATTTATCTATTTTGCCAATGCAGAACTACTTGGGTTCCACAGTTTCAATAAGCATATTTATCAATAGGAACATGCGTATGAGGCACATTTATGTATATTTGATTTCATTACTTGTGTTTATATTCATATATTTTTAAGAACGAATTTGGAGAAAAGAAATACTCAAAATTATGTCATGAACTAACGGCATGAAAACCATGCTTCTCATAGGAACCATGGATAAACTCTTCATATTGTGTGGTCTATTACAACATAACACCGACGTCAAGAATTTTATTTCATTTCATTTCATTCCATACTATTTTACTTTATTTTATTTTATTTTATCTTATTTCCTTTTATTTTGTATCTATTTTTGTTTGTTTTGGTTTTTGTTTTGTTTTTTTGTTTTGTTTGCTTTGTTTTCTTTGTTTTGTTTTGTTTTGGAGTCTTTTATTATTTTTGTTTTGTTTTGTTTGTTCTTGTTTAGTTTTGTTTTTTGTTTTGGTTTTGTTTTTATTTGTTTAGTTTTATTTTGTGTTGCTTTGTTTTGTTTTTGTTTTGATTTTGTTTTTGTTTTGTTTTTGTTTTGTTTTTGTTTTTGTTTTGTTTTTGTTTTGTTTTTGTTTTTGTTTTGTTTTTGTTTTGTTTTTGTTTTGTTTTTGTTTTGTTTTTGTTTTGTTTTTGTTTTGTTTTGGTTTTGTTTTGTTTTTGTTTTGTTTTTGTTTTGGTTTTTTTTGGGGTTTTTTTTGTTTTTGTTTTGTTTTTGTTTTGTTTTTGTTTTATTTTTGTGTTGTTTTTGTTTTGATTTTGTTTTGTTTTTGTTTTTTTTGCTTTGTTTTGTTTTGCTTTTGTTTTGTTTTGTTTTGTTTTGTTTTTGTTTTGTTTTTGTTTTGTTTTTGTTTTGTTTTTGTTTTGTTTTTGTTTTGTTTTTGTTTTGT
>JBAHVQ010209889.1:0-12227 GCA_036872915.1 Nanipora kamurai
TTTGTTCTTTGTTTTTGCTTTGTTCTCTTGTTTGTTCTTTTGTTCTTGGTGTGTGATACATTGAACACCGTGGAGTCAAGGGTTGAGTGAACCAGGATATAAATCATGGAATTACAATGGCAACAATTATCACCTAATAACATAACATAAACAGAACCACAGAAAATCATTTTTCACTTGGTCAGCTAAACTACGGAACACTCTTCCCTCTCATCTCAAAGTTCACAATTTACTTTCCTTATCCAAGTCTGGTCTTCACAACATGTTCCTCACCAAATTACCTAATTACAGTTCCCCTGGCTCCTCATACACAATACAAAGTTTCTTACTTCCTCCAGTCTATCTGCAATTTCTTTTCCAATTTTTTCTGGGCTATGATGACATTTTACTCTTAAACGTTTGCACAACGTCTTCATTGAAGGTCGACGAGGAATGTCCTCCCTCCTGTTCGTGTTTTTTAAACAGGTTTCTGAAAAACATCATATTAGTAATTTTAGAATCTTCCGTAGTGAAACAAAAACAGATGATTTTTTCAAGGATCATTTTAGGTGTGGAATAAGGACTCAAATTTTGTTGGACATGTTGATCAAAGACACTTGGACCTGGTTGGTGAAGTACCAGTAGATTTCCCGTGTTGTTACAGTATCAGTGATACTCTTGCTGGTCCACCCGTTGTAAGTATTGAACCCCAACACCAGAGCTCCAATGGTTTATTGATTGTCACCTGAAGTCAGTCAGAACTGCACAACTAATTTAAATCATCAAGGTACCATATTATTGCAATTACTGGATTGTATGACGCATTCACATTTGGCAACTAATGGACATTCATCAAGTTTGTTATCTCAGAAAAAAGCAATTTCTGAGCCATTGACTTGAATCAAACCCGCAACCTTCTGATGACCGATGAAACACTCTAACCATTGACCTACCACAACTCAGATGGTGAGCTACAGTGCAGGTTCATCACATATACTGCTTAAGCAGAAGTCACAAGATGATAATGATGATTGAAATACTTAATGCTGAAACTATTAAGTATTTCAATTTACTTAAACCCCAACTATTTATTATTTATTAAATATTTCAGCATTAAGGGTTTCCATCATTATTATCATGTCGTGACTTCTACTTGGGCAGTACATATGACGACCTTACACCCTAGCTCACCATCTGAGTCTTGGTAGCTCAATGGTTAGAGCGTCTCACTGGTCATCAGAAGGTTGTGGGTTCAATTCCCGTCTAGGGCTCAGAAATAATGAGCTTGATGAATGTCCACTAGTCGTCTGATATTTACCAAGCTCTCACATGAACCAAGTTTGTGTTCAACATTAAGCATTCACATTTCAATATTTCATAATCACTTCAGGATGTCATACCATACCAGTTGGCATTTAAATATCAATTTAGGCTTGCCTGCTGTTTATTGTCTGATTAAATTTGATGCTTATGTTAATATAGGTTGCCCGCTTGGCAATGGACATGTATGTCCAGGCCTTGTACCAATGAGGTCCTGGTCCTCATTGGGTCCAAGTGACCAGGAGCATATTGAGGACACGTGCCTAGGACCCTAGCTAAACATGCACTTCTGGTTGGACTGAACTCATTCCACACAAAGTTTGCAGTCTGGGTCCTGTTTCTACTGCCCCATCTGAATTTTGCTGTTCCACTGGTTCATATGTTATTTCCTATGCCATTAAACCATATCAAAGTATTTGCAAAGAAATATCCTCAACATACTTGCATATCGTCCTTCTGCCCTTTGCTTAACACCAAACTTTTCGTCGTTTTCTCCTAACCGACTTCGCACGTCCGTAAGATCTGATGAACCAGTAAAATCACATGGCTCAGAACAGTCCATGAACTCAAAATCCTCAACTGTCTCACGCACTCCCAGACGACTTTTCACGGAAGTCTTTTGATTCGAATTTGATTCACTTTCTTCTTCAAGTAGTGAGAATCTTTCTAATAACTTTTTCTTAGCTTCGTAAAGCTTCAAGGTTTCGTTTGGATCCGGAGGCAATGCTACCTGTAGTTTGGGCTTACTGAATCCCAAAATGTTCCCGCCTAATTCTACACAGTTCTCCTGCGTTAGCCCATTTTTCGCTGGTTCTTTCTCGAATTCGTTATCTTCTACATCTAGTTCCAGCACATCATCCATTTTCTTTCAAACTATAGTAAGCTCTTAGCAGCTTCAAACAACAGCAACTTGCAGTTCACCCAATGGAAGGTATGCCAGTTTTAAAATCGCTTGACAATTCCAAGATTTACATCCCAGAGAAAACGCTGACCACTAGCACAGTCCACTTACAACATCGTATTTCAGCAAGGGTAAGCAAGTAGTTTGAGAAAGTACTTGGCTTTAAAATTTCTTTTGTATTAAGAGAACCTTAAAACCATTGTTTAAAAATAATACGTCAAGAAAATTTAATTGAAATATAAGGTTTTTATGGAGCTATATCAAAATTTGTCAGTTAAGTCTTTGCAATAACTTTCTCTCCGGTACCCCTCTCCCCCTAGGGAGAAATATGGATTTGCATACCCGGCGTCCAGTTCCGTGTGACAAAGCTCGTGCACTTTGGATCTGCACTGTCGTGTTTTTGTTTTCCTAAATTTAGTGTATAAGTAAAATAAATCTCAACTTAACGAAGAAGTCTGGAGCCTGATCTTTCCAATATTATCCAAGGTAAATAACTTGGCTTATGTTCATGACAATCAATTGATGTCATATGTCGAATCTTTGCTTCTAACCAGAATTGTTTAGAAAGAATAGCTGCAGGTATTTCAATCATGGTATTTTTTCTATTACTTTTCGCCCAGCAAGATCAGACTTTTATTATTTTCTTCTGGCTAACACCGGGTTATTCTTATCTGGCTAATCCCAGGCAATTTTGCTCGCAACCTTGCAACGATCGTGCCGGTCAAACTGCGATCAAATGGACACTAGGCTTAACTCCTTCCCTGCCACATCTCTCCATTCGACGAGTAAAATCGTCTGATGTTAGCCAGAGTAAAATAGTTTACCTTTAACCAGAGTAAATTAAAACTCCCCCGTGGCAGGGAAGGAGTTAACGCCAGACGATTTTCCTAGTTAAGGGGAGACATCTTAGCGGAAAAGGGTTATAACCTGTTCTTGGGATTAGGGAATAGCTTTGTATATGAAGAATCATATCTTACAATGCAGCTGAATTGTAAATAAGATAAAAGAAACATTTGGCCAGAAAACTGCATTCACTGATTTACTTTGTCATCCGGTTTAAAAGGGATGATATTCATGGCTAGCATCAGAAGATGGAGCCCTCTTCCATGTGCATCAAGAGTTGTATTTGAGGGTTATAATTTCATTTCTGCACCACAATGAATCATTGTCTTAAATTCACAATAAACAAAAATTCAGTTCCAGTCCTTATACCATGGGAAGGGATTTAAAAACATTAAACTACATGACAAATACTGTAATGGCAGTATACGAGCAATCATGCATTTGCAATATGAGTGAAATCCCCAAACTGTTTACATGCCTTTTCTTGATCATTATATATAACTTGCCAATTGCAGTTGCAATAAACCGATACAGGTTTGAATTTTTTGTAATTGTAACTTTTGACTATGGTCTTAATCCCATTATTTTTTTTCAATGTAAATAGTGGAACAAATGCTTACTTCCTCCAGGATGGAAAAAGATGAATTTTGCTGCCTTTTAACAAATTATTGCAACTAATTGCCTGCACTGAGGGTATGTAATTTTATCTGTGGGTGAAATTGCACACTTAATTTTAAGAAGATTGAAATGGTTTACTGTATGGGAACCAAACTTTGTTCATAGTAAAATGGTATCTTTTTCATAGAGGTCCATGGTGAGCTGGTAGTGATCTAAATGGAACTGGATAGTCAGACATATGTCCAGTTTTAATTTAGTTTCAATTTGGGTCTACAGTATTCCAAATTAGATAATACACATATGTACATTTATGTAGCTTAGGTGCACCATATTGGTTCCCAAGACAGCAAGAAAAAGGCCCCTTTTATTATCGTGGGCTGCCTAATGCCACATAAATTCACAAATGAAAGGGAAAGCCCTTGGTAAACTATGGAACTCATTGAATCAGTTTTAAATAAAGAATTATAATTTGGAATGTGGACTTGATATCATTCTGAGAGTTCAAGAATACTATTTATGTCAATGACAATTATTTTCTTATGTGTATATTTATGTAGTTCATGGAATAAACACATAGATCATATAATACCATTAGCATTATACCAATATGAGTGATGTGGAGGATGACTTGGAGTTTTACACAGCCTTAGAGGATGAATTGTACAAAGAAAATGCTATTGTTGACAGGTACACATATCACTACGTTTCACAACCAAATAATCGGAAATTTGGTTATTCAACATGAGTAATCTCCTCTACTATTTGTGATTATTCAACTGACAATTAACTGCAGGAAAAAATGTTGTTTTGCAGTGATGATGAAATTGACAGTGAATTAGAGGCACAGCTGTATCAGAATGTTCATTTTGCATCTTCCTTGATCACAACTCCTTCAGAAAATGTGGAAGGTATTTGAAAGACTGTAAAATAATTTGTATTTTGTAATTAGTGATTTCTGTTTGTTGTTTATCACTGTATATCATATTAAAAGAACCAGCCAGTGAAAATGTGGTGTATTACTCTATCATTAAGTGTTGGTATTTATTTACACTTTATTTATGTGATAAAACTAACTGCTATTTCAACTTACTTTCTTATACTGCATACTAACTTTGTTTAGACAAAAATCACCTCACTGAAAATCCTAATTTCCCAACTAACTTACTGGCTAAAAAGACAGAGTTAGAATCTTCAGACAATTATTCGAAACCTACGGTTCCAAAGACATCTACTGGATTAATCTGCTTAGCTCATAGAGAAGGAGAGCAAGTTACAAGCAAATATCCAGGTATGTTTTAATTCTGTTAACTTTTGTGGAATTTACTCTATTGTGACAACAAGAGTAATGGTATGTGTAAATATCATGCCATATTATAAAAAACACAGCATTTTCAAGATCAGAGTTAGATACTGTAAATCTGGCATACTGGCCTCAGAATTGACATAATTAAGGAGATCAGCTACTTCATCATTTTCTGGTGGCTGAGTCTTGGGTCACATTGTGTTTCCCACAACTGGGGATATGACAAACCTTTTTATAGTCCCTTCTCTGCTGTCCTGTTAATGAAAGTAGATGCCATCCCAAACTCAAGTTTTGTGCCGATGTTTATCTTAAAAAATACTTACTGTACAGGTTTGAATACATTTTTACTTGTTTGTGTTTTTTTCCCTTGTTTTTTTTTAAATCACAGAAGTAGAACTTGTGTTCTCCAGTGAAAGAAAAAATCCAAAAGATTCCAAATCTAAGGTAATGTAATAGCATAACATGCACTTTTTAGAGCATAAAGCACATAGGAAAAAATTGTCTCTTTAACATACTTACTTATGCAATTCTTTCTGGACTGAGCTGAATGTAAAAACAGGTGAACCTTTCATTTTTGCTCATCCTTCCTGCTATTAGTAGATGGAATAAATAGTTTATTACTGACACTCCTAAAAGTCATAAACTGAAGAAGCCTCTGGGACGCACAGCTTTGAGATGACATTACACTAAGCAAATTACATTGTATAGTAGATTTACACTTGTCAGTCTTTTGTATTACAAATCATTCTATTGAAAATTGTAATGTGTAACATTAATTTAAAACTTGTTTTGACTTACATCTAGTAGTTTGGTGTTCTGTGGTTGGATCAAACATTTGTGCTAATATTTACACAAAAATGCTTTTGTTCAACAGGGAGATTCCACCCTCTTTCTCAACTCAAGTCAAGTGGTTGGTGATGACAACACTGAAAATGATGGTTGGGAACTGCATGAAGCTGATTTGAGGGTATGTTTCCTTTAACTTACCTATTATCAGACGTGATAATAGGGTAATGATAATAGGGTAAGTCAAAGGATAATAGGGTAAGTTAAAAGATAATAGGGTAAGGAATGATGTTGCAGGTTACCTCACCCTCTAAGTCTTGGCACCTCAATGGTTAGAGCATCTCACTGGTCATCAGAAGGTTGTAGATTTGATTCCAGTCCAGGGCTCAGAAATCGTTTTTCTGAGGAAACAAGCTTGACGAATGTATGCTTGTCATGTGATACATACAGGCTCCCATATGAACCAGAATAGTGTTCAGCATTCAGTATTACCCTATTATAATACACATGCCATTAAAAAAATACATATACCAATAAAATAATGCAATATTAAAAATTTATAAAGATACTTTAGAAATCATTCGTTGAGGTAATATGAAAGATATGTCTGTTTTTATTATCCCCTTGGGTACTGTCTGAACAATTGATTTTTTTCAGCCTTCTGTGGCTCAGACCTTTCAGCAGCTTTAAAATTACAAAGATAGGTGATTTGGAAACAATACTGGTTAATTGTTTTCAATTGGAGATTTGTAAATAATACTGATTCCTTTTTTGTTGGTTTGCGTCTATCTACACATACTATACATCATTTTGTACTCCTAAAACTGATTTTAGACTGGGTCTGTATCATGCATGCATGGTTCTTTCTTTTGGTGGTTTTACTGTAAGGGAAATGGGAATAAAAGTCTTGCACGCACTTTGAACGTGGAAGCAGAAGTGGAGATAGTGTTAGTGGTAGTGCGTATTTATGGAAGAAACTAAGAAAGTAACGATTAATCGCAATTTTAATCACACAATGCCGTGAACTTTGAATCAACAAGACGCCTGATAGGCGTTCACTCGGGCTACCGATCGATAGGCTAATAAACGCGAAGTACGCATGCGTGCTTTTTATGACTGAAGACAAATAACGAAGGGGAATTTTCAACTCGGGCATTCCTTCGGAAGCCCGAGTAATAACTTGTTTTTCCTGAATTGAAGTACATGTTCAGACTCTTTGTGACTTGTGCCTCTTTCTGACTTCCATACCAAACTAAAGTGTAGTATGGTACTCAAGAAGTCTTTATTTTTCTTGATTTTTTTATTGATCTGTTTTCTGATCGTGCAGAAATAAAATGTAAAGACTAGCAATAGTAATATCAGAAATACGTAACATATTTTTCTGCGTCTTTGACACAGCTTGCAGGCTCAAAAAGCAAAAGCATGAGAGGCAAATCTTCCAAAATTCGTTGCTTCAACTGCAATGAAAGGGGGCATCGAACATTCGAGTGTACTCAGCCAAAGGTGAGAATTGGAGAAAAGATTATGGAGGGTAAAAGTCACGGGCCAAAATGGTTTTCTCGTTGCGCTCTCTTCAGTATTCATAGATGATAATTTTCCTTTATACGTTTTAGAAAGAAAAGGTTTGTAGTCTTTGTGGAGCGTTGGGGCACCGAAGACCAGAATGTCCTAACGAATTGTGTTTCAATTGTCTCGAGCCTGGGCACCAGTTACGTCAATGTCCAAAACCTCGCTGTCGTCCTGGAGATACTTGCAGAAGGTGCCACGCTTATGGACATTTTGAAAATGTAAGTCAGTGAAAACAGTGGTTAGGCCCATGGGCACAAAATTCGAACTTAGAAGTTCAACTTCGCGATTTTTTGTTATTTTTTCGCGACCGCCAAGTTCCCCGCAAGCCTCTTCGTGCTATGAGTCTTTACAAAGCAAGAGATGGAGTGTTAAATGGTTTTAAAACCGACCCCTTTTAAGACATTTTAATAATGCAGGCAGGGACTCCTTTATAATTTTTAAGCCAATTGAATTTGTTGTTAATTGAATAACTTACTTTCACACCAGCTTACATACTTACTAACATACTTACATACATTCATGGATACATATTTATTTACTTCCATACTTATTTAGCAAATAGTTACGTTTGTTACCTCAGGTTTGTTGTTTTACGATTTGGTGTTCACTGTTTATAGATTTGTCCCGATAAATGGAGACAGTACCATCTCACGGTAAGTCCCCAAGGAGACTGACGCGATCTGGAAACTTATTTCGTGATCTTACTTGAGATTTGGCTGTGTTGTCTGGGAGTTTCATCTGAGTAAAAAGATTCGGAATTTTATGCAGCTGTTATTTCAAGAATTTTGCTTTCTTTTCAGATAAAACAGGGAGACATCATAACGTCGAAGTTACAATTCAAGCCCGTGCAAGACCAAGTCTACTGTTACAATTGCGGAGAAGAAGGTCATTTGGGTCATGTAAGTGAATTAAAGAACAATTGATACCCCACCCTTCCCAAAATTTCACTTGTGAGATTGGAACATGGAAGTTATTTCACATGTGAACCACATGTGAAAGACATGTGTAAAACATGTGAAATTGAATGATATGTGAAAATAAACATGTGAAAAATTTCGAAATGTGAAAAACCACCTGTGAAAAATTTTCACGTGTGAATACATTAAATAACATGTGCGAAGTTATGTGAAATTTTCGTAACCGAGTGCACTTTACTCCATACAGTTTAGAGCAATATATAGAGAGTTCAACGACGTCAGTTGTATCTCAGCTGGCGGGAAAAATGAGTATATTTTTTTTGTGGTAGTTTGCCATTTTATAATTTACCGTACCGAAGATGGCGGCTTGAACGTTTAATCATAATCCTTTGCACGCGGTAAACTTTGTTTCTTGCTGGGATATAGGAAGATTGGGCGACAGAAAGCTACAGTGAGCTACATGATACTGTACGTTGGTGAAGTGTTGTATGAAAATTCTTTCTTGTTTAGGAATGCATAGAAGAACGGCCAGACGGTCGTTTCGCGGGCGCATTTCCCTTTGTCGTGAAGTACGACCGGTTTACCGCCGGTTCGTCAAAAGATAACGACAGACACAACTTACACTATCGCAGCGATCAATACCATCGTCCAAACGACCAGGAAAGACAGCGAGTTTATTATGATGAGAGTGGAAAACGAAGTAAAAGGAGGAAAACAGAGGATCATTGGAACTATGAAGATCAGTATGATGATCGTGGTTGGAATTACAGTAGAGATAACTGGAGGATGATGGAGGAACCCATAAATCATTCAGGCAAGACATTCGCCATTTTCATTATCATCACTGTCATTATTACCATCATTGTCATTATTCTTAATCACCATCGTCACAGATATTTTCATTCTCTTTGTTATTTTCAACATCATCGTGGTTGTCATTCTCATTATAACTTTCATCACCACAATCATCGACATCATCCTTTTATCATCATGGTTATCATCATCATGAAAGATCATGAAACAGGATTATGATTGTCATGATAAGTTTCATTACCACAATCATCGACATCATCCTTTTATCATCATGGTTATCATCATCATGAAAGATCATGAAACATGATTATCATTGTCATAAGTTTCATTACCACAATCATCAACAGCATCCTTTTATCATCATGGTTAGGGTTAGGGTTAGCTAAATCGCGAAAAAGTGCTTTCTATTCGGCGGCAAATAATTCTGCTTGTGTTCTAATTCAAAATCGTTTTCTACATTTGTTTAGATAACTGGGCAAACTACGGATTTTCAGAAATTTCTGAAACGGCGAATAGGGTAGGAGGTAATGGAGGTACCAAAAATGGGAAGAAAAAAAAGAAAAGAAAAAATAAAGTGAAGCTTCAGGGAGAAACGATTAACGTAACGGTGACCGACGACGTAAACAAAAATGCCAATCGCAAAAATAGAAAACGAAAACGAAAGAAGGAATCTGAGATGAACGTTTACAACAATGGCGACGTCTCGGCAAACGTAAGTTTCTGTTCTCAAGCGAGTAAAGCACCTTGGACTTAATTTTGGTGGAATATAACAAGGGGCCACGGAGAACCGCAATAGATTCCATAGCAAAAACTAAGTGGGCCCTTACAGCCCTTTTTTGCTGCCCAGGCTCTAGGAATGCGCGCTTGGGCCCCGGATTGAAGTAGTTCCTCTTCTCGACCGCTCTACCTCCACTAATTCTAAAATTGAAACCCTGGGCCAGGCTGTTCAAAGGGCGATTAGCTTAACTCAGGATTAGGGAAACTTTTGTAGATAAAATACTTCTAATGTAAGGAGAGAACGTTAAAAGTTTTCTGTTCGTATATCAAGTAAACATTGAAAGGTTTTATCCTGAAAAGTTTCAACTAAAATTATCAAACCGAACATGTTCAACAGAAGAGCCGTTTAAATTTTAACCCAGGATTAGCAGGTAATCGTCCTTTCAACTACCGGGCCAACTGCGATTAATCGGGCCGATTTCTGGCTTCGGTGCATGTTACGTTGAGAAGCAGTCAAGAGAACGCTCCTTTGACACAAATTAGCCTGCTTTTTGCTAATTACCATGCACCTAAACCATAAATCCACCCGATTAATTGTAATTTGTAAACATATCCTTAGGTTTGTGTTTATGCCAGCAGGAGGTTAATAAATAATTTTAAAAGAAAATTTTGCGTATGGGTATGACCCATACTTATCCAAACTTCATTCTTAATTGAGGGCTTTCTAAACACGTGGGTTACGGCAACCAACAAAAAGAAGACGAAACGAAGCAAAAAAAGAAAGGTAAGCTTAAGAAAGAGCAAACAAAGAGATATATAGTTTACAAAATTTGACTGGAGAAATTGTTGTATGGAGCGAGGTCCTTCACCACAGTGAAACACGGAGTTTCCTAATTTTGTATGCGTAATAGCGGAAACTGCAATACTTATTGTCTGTAATAAGTATTCGAGGATGTGTACGAACATATTGAGTTGAGGGTTATTGCCCGGTTTCATATCGCGCGGAAATCAGGTTCTAACGGATAATTTCGGACGGAAATAGAATTGTATGCGAGGTCTAGCACCACGAATTTCTGTAAGAACGCTTATAGAAAAAGAGGTGAAACGCATTTGGCAACATAAGACTGATGTCACGTCATAGTTAACGCCACTTGCTTTTGTGCTTCCATCTGGAATTATCCATTGATGCCAGTTTTCAGAACGATATGAAATCAGGCAATGGTGCCACTTTTTCAACTTATTTGGTTTAAAAACACATCGCTGTTCAAAATACTTCAAAGGTTTAACTGAAAGCGCTAAACATCACGAAGTCTTTAATTACTGGCAATATTCAGATATAGCGAGGATCAAATTTAAAAGAATTGTTTTCTTAGCCGTGGCCTCCTTATCTGACTTTTTCTCGAAGAAATTTACCAAACATATATGTCAAAACATCAAAATGCTCGGCTTTGTCCAGCTTCTGTTGTCTTTCCACAATTTCCTTTCAAGCATTTCCACTTCACTTTGTTTCAGTCTCGTTCATACTTTCGATGTTCCATAATTGAATAGTGTAACAGCTACTCCAACTAAAGATTGGCGTCCGCCAAAATTTATTAACTAGTAATCTAAATTTCCCTCCAGGTCCACAACAAAGTGGTAGCACCCACCATGAAATCGAACCCAGCCGATACCTTTTACTCGAATGGCTGTTGGAATGGGAAAAAAGCAAAGCTTAACCGAAACCAAACGAAAGGCTCTGTCCACTCAAGTTTACACAAAAGGACGGAAACCAAGAAACATCGAAAACCAAAACCACATCAAACTACAAAAGGAAATGATTCAAGAAAAGTGTACTATGACTTTAATGGTTTTGTTTAGGGAATATTTTCAAATTGTACAGCAAGCGTATGAACTTTAGAAGTATCCATACGATAAAGTTGTCCACGTTTGGGTAACTTTCTCCAGGTTACACCGCATTTCTGAGACCCAGAGAGAAATCAAGTCTGTCACCTGATTACCAAGAACAACGTTGACTTTGATGATGTGCGAATGCTATTTACGCGGCCAGAATCAGCAGCCTTTTTGCCACAAGCCGTGCCAGCGAATTCAGATTTCGGCTGCATACTGGTTACTTCTTGTGGCTGTGTATATGTACGTCCCGTAATGCTCTAGTAAACAACAAGACGTCTATCCATTAAGTCAAATAGCCTTATTCAATGACTACCCATCTTAGTTCTCATGAACCAGGAGAGGCGTGATGGCTTTAAAAGTTCAGGTGGAGCGAATGTTGAATTTGGAGCCCGCCTTCAAAGTTGCCTCCACCATACTGAGCTCAACAGGGAGCTTAAGCAAACTAGTACGGCGACGGCGTTGAACAAAGCTCATTAATTTGAAGTATTTCAATAGAATAACATGTCATTTACGTTTTAATGGATTATAAATGTTGTTTTTATACCTCCGAAACTATTCAAAGTGGCTCTGG
>JBAHVQ010209900.1:0-36484 GCA_036872915.1 Nanipora kamurai
ATTCAATTTACACACGAACTGGAATCTAACTCATCCCTCCCTTTTCTAGACATTAACATAATACGTTCTAATGGATTCTTTAAAGCTGATTTTGCACTCAAATAGCAGGTAAAGAGATGTTTTGATTTTCTTTATGCCTTATTCCACCCAGGAATTTTCGTCGCAAAATGGAATTTTTGTCATTTTAATTTAGTTTAACCGAGTGCACACGAAGCAAAGTAAAATTTCCGTCCACGTGGAAGATTCCGCCTGGTGTAAATTAGACATAAAACATCTCTTCATCTGTTTCTTGTGGTTTGAGTGAACAGTTCACTGTTGTAAGAGATTTTTTTCGACGGATAAAAAAATCTGTCTGGTTACGTAAACAGAAGCAACGTTACTTCTTTCTCTATACCGATGCAAGTTCTAAGGCCCACAATTCCAGTCTACTTTACTTAAAGAGTTCCAATTCCAGAGTCACTATTCGATCCGTGGTATTCCAAGAGGATTGAAGTCATTTGACTTCTTAGGGCAAGTGGCGTATTGTCACAAACCACTTGACCGTTGTCGTGTGGGTGACGATGATCTTCTTTTTCACCAGATGAAGAGGACACAGTGAAAAAGAATGCCATCAGACAAAAGGTATGGTATTGTGTATAAAGACACATTTTGAAATTTGAATGGTAAACACTAGAATATGTCCTAGGCAGTGAAAACCGCGCAGAATTATTAGACATAGAATGCAGGCTCTTGCCAGCAATCCGGAGGTCGTTATTTGGCCTTATATGTCCACCACTTCGGTGGTACACTTGTCTCCCATGTCTGTGACTAAGATTAAATTCCTGGCTCCTTGTAGTGTTCAGATTAAAGTTACCTCGATCACATGTGGGAAGAGTGTTGTCCAGTTTGGCTCTACCAAATTTCCCAGATTTTTTCCTGGTACTCCGGTTCCCCCTTGAAGTAACACTGAACCTATGAGGGATGGCCCCTATAGAATCTTCAGGGACAACAGGGTAGTTTAGTTGATAGGGTTATCCAGTATAAATTATAGAGCTTTAGTTTACTTTACTTTAGCATTTTACATGGTTTTATTTACTCATTGAGGTGTACTACTAGACTAACTCGCCTGTACCTTGTTCATTTGCATGTTAAGTATAGTATTTAAAGACGGGAATAGTGTGTTCTGTTATATTTTGCTATACAGGTCAATGGATACATTCAACGAGCTGAAGAGTTGAAACAACATTTAAAATTCAGGTCAAGTTGCAAGGTCGAGCGTGAACCAGGAGAAATTTTAAGTGAGCAATCAATAGACTATTCATTAATAACTAAATACTTAGCTTTCTTAAAATTTATTAAAACTCAATACAGTCCCGAAACCAACCTATTTGCTTACTGTTAGGAGCGTATGCCAAAACGAATACACAACTGCAAGATGGTTTGAAACTCGCGGAAATTGCTGAACTAAGGGTAAGCAAGCAATTGCACGTTAGCAATAAAGTAAAGTAGTTTTTTAAGAAAAGTACGGGAGCTAAATGCTAAAAATGAAGGAAAGTAAAAAGCGAATTAGCTTTTTAATTGTGGAGTGTCCATCACGCTGTTAACGGGCTGACGTACGTAAATCCACAAGCTCAATATTTTAGTATATTATTGATTTTTGAATGAAAGTAATGTTCGCCGTTCGATTGGGCAATATCTTTTAAAAATCGAACCTAACATACTTTCACCGGGTAAAGGTGCTAGAATTAAAATTCTAATTCAGGATGACTCGAAAAGATTTTGAACCCAAAAGCTTTCTTTGCCGTGTAAACGTAGTCTAAATAATGTTTGGGTTTTTTTACACTAATTGTTTTGTAGGATGAAAGTGAAGCATTCGCCTCGGCTTTGGAACAATACCGAACAGCGTTGGCGGTATTAATCCCAATATTAAAAGGTAATTAGTTTATATTAGTTTATACGCGGATAAGTTCGTTTGTTCATTTAGTTGTTTGGCCGCGCTTCCTCCTCCTTCCCTTCCCTCCCTTCCTCCCTTCCTCCCTCCCTCCCTATCTTCCTCTTTCCCTCCCTATCTTCCTCTTTCCCTCCCTATCTTCCTCCTTCCCTCCCTCCCTATCTTCCTCCCTCCCTCCCTCCCTCCCTCCCTATCTTCCTTCCTCCCTTTCTTCCTTCCTTCCTTCCTTCCTCTCTCCCTCCCTCCCTCCCTCCCTCCCTCCCTCCCTCCCTTCCTTCCTCCCTCCCTCCTATCTTTCGTCCTTTCCGTGCTTCCCCCTTTTCCTTTCTTTCTTCTTTCCTTCGTTCCTGCCTTCCTTCCTGCCTTCATTCCTTCCTTCCATCATTCCTTCCTTCCTTCCCTTCTTCCATTGTTTCTCCCATCGTTTCTCCCACCTTTTACGTGAAGATTTCACGACAAATTTTTTGCATCATTTGAAGTAAACCTATTTCAGTCGTCGCGTTTTCGTTTACCAGAGTTACCTGGCGGCAAAGTGAAAGAAGTTTTGGGATCAGAGGTAGTTGTTGAAAGCCTTTCTGTGATCTGTCACCTGAAGAATTTAACTGCAACCATAAGTATATGTCCCATCTTCTTTTGTTGATTTTTCCAGGTCCAGAGATATATGCGTCGAGCAGAAGAAATCAAAGCGTACATGAAGGTATATTGTGACAATAGAGGAAATAATCGAAGATGTTACTTTCCTTTGTCGAATTACACGATAAAGCGATGCGGGCCGGCATGATTCTAGTACATACGACCGACATAAAATTTCAGCTCTTGAAGGTTATATTTTCTTACTGACCACATCTGGTGGCCCCTCCTAGAAATCTAGCCCATAGTGCCTATATAATATTAGAGCGCACGTAAACACGGCTAGGTATTTGGTGTAGTCTTCTCCGCAGGCAAATCTGTTGTCCTCCCAAAGTGTGGGTGAAACTCGACCGATTTTTGTTTTAGTCGAGCTTGAAAGCGACTGCGAGGGACTGGGAGCAGCGGGACATGGTGGTGGCAGCAGAAGAAATAACCACAGTTTCGGAAGACACTAGAATTGCCTACGGAGGAGGCTAGTATTTCGTGTTAAATGAACTTTAATTAACCCCACCAGTCAAAATTAACGTATGTCATCCAAAACAGAATGTGTCGAAACCCAGAAGGGATTTGTTTTTGTCTCGTAAAAAATATCTGGTGCACGAGGGCTTTACCATCAGAAATTTTTATTGCTGGGATTCCTGGTGAGATCCTCGTTCTTCTTAATGTATGTTGGCTGTCCGCCTTGCTTTACTGCTGTGGTTCCCAACATTTTTTGTGCCACGATCCGGCGCAGACATTAAACGTCCACGTTAAAGTCCTGTTTTTAGACCACGCGTTTCCAAAATAAACTCCATAAAATAGATGTGGGGCAAATTAGTAATAGAACTTATGTAATACCTCATTCGTTAAGGCGTTTAGATGTTTGATTAAGAAATGAATGATTTAATTTATATTATTCGGAGGTCAAGCCGTGGCCCGGGGTATGGAAACTGCTGCTTTATCGAAAGATGTTCAAACCTTGACGATCTTGGTTTTTATAGTTATCCGAAGAACGATCAATGAAGATTAGTCATGAGGTGGATGATAGTAAGTGCCTTTTTGCAGATGACATGGTGGCGAGTCCTAGTGGTTCAAGTGTAAATCATAATTGTCCGCCAATATTCATGATCTTTAACAACTGCTCAGATTTGCTGGGATAAATATGAATGTTGTAATTTGCAGAGGATAATGTGTAGTGAGTTAATCTCACTGACAAAATTTTTATGGGTTTTAACGAGAAGGTTAATATTTTGGCGGAGGTTTGTGGCCTAACATAGTGAATGATTTCGACAACTTTCAACTTTAATTTCTCATAAAATACTAGTGGTAGATCCATACCAATGCAACAGGCACATTTGCGCTGGTAACATTTTTGTTACATGCGAGATCACTAAATAGAATGATATAAAACTCAGAAAATTTATCTGAGCCCCTGACGGGAATCGAACCCGTAACTTTCTCATCGCCGAGATGCTCTCACCATTCGCCTGAGTCCACCTGCGTGGACTCAGATGGTAGAGCGAAGGTTACTATTTTTACTGGTTACGAACCTGAGTTTACAAACTTGGGGAGCATGCGCAATTGCAATTTATATACACCGAGCTACCACGTGTCGCACAACATCTACAAGTGTAGTTGACATAAAATTAATCCAATCAAATTAAATTTTAAGTTTGGCATGATAGTTTAATCCCTGTGTATATTTTTCCTCAACCACCATAAGGGCGTTGCCATGGGGCTTAAAGAACTTGGCCCAATAATTATCTTGGGATTTTGGCCGCAACAGCCGAAACTGGCACACCTCAAAAAATTTTATACAGGACTCTACTCTGGATACTTATTTAAGAAGCAAGATCAGATCTAATACACAAAAGTGTTTCATCCTTTAGACAAATACCTCCAAATGAATTAAATCAGCTCTGAGTGTCCTTGTTATTTTTCTGTCTATTTAGGATTGTGTTGTATCCAGTAACTCGGAGTATCTCACTTTAACAACAAAAGTATTACGTGAAACGAACTGGAAACTGGCCACTTGTGAGCTCGCTGAAAATATAAATACCTCAACTCTCCACAAAACTGAATCACGTAGCACAACTTCTGCATCCACCAAAGTAACATTTCGTTTGAAGCGGTACTCTTGGAAAGGGTGGACGTAAGCATGATTCCTTAAATTTTATATCGCTAACGGTTGGTAGTCTGATCTTGGCATGCTCTCTACGATAATTAATCACTTCAGACTTTCGGAGAGCCTTGTTTGGGAAAGGCGCTACTCCTCACACCTCTCGAGCGAAATACGCTCAGGTTCAGACGAAAGTTTCCGGCCACTAGGGAATGCTCCCTCTGCAATCGTAGAACGAGTTTATAAAGCACGAGCTTTCATTGAGACTTTAGACCAAACGGGTATATAAATTGAAATTTGGTTTCGCTACAATCCAACTTGGGACACACATGGTCATCAGGTTCACATAAACAAGTGGCTCTAATCGAAACTTGACTCGTTTGAATGCAAACGTCGGTCTTTGGATTGTATTCCCGAAATAGTCACGTTTTAAGCTTTCTCAGTATCTCCTCTTATTGGTTTTTCCAGAAAGAAATACCGTTACATCTTTTATGGCCGATAAGTTGAAGTTCAGACATATCTTTCCTGATTGACAATCATTTCCAAAACGCAGGAGTTATGACAAAGCACGGATGTTTACCTTGTCTCCCATAATTACCCTAAGGTCAAGGATTATAGCCTGTCCGAGACAAATTTTATCGACTAATCATTACTTAGCCACACTCTGCGGAAATTGTACTCGTCGTGACCGATAAACTGTAATGACGATTCGAATTCCAGACGATCTCAGACAAAGTACTTGAACTGCTCGCGGCAAACTCTTGGTTACTGCGGTAGAAGTAATCAAGCTTTATTTTAAAAGTAAACAAGTATTATTTAACTACGCCATTGCGTGTAGCAACATGCAAATTTCCGAGAGAAAGTTAAGATCTTTTGACACTGGACGAGAAACCGTAACGCGACGCGATTTTTGTAATTTCGGAAGCGAATAAATTCGTCCCTTATGAGAAGCTTGATAAGATGAGAATGACAGGATAACTTGTTGATTCTAGTGTATACGACATCTAATGTTCATGTCTAGGGTAATTTTATTCGCTTTTAAAAACTGGAAACTCGCATCGCGTTACGGCTTCCCATCCAATGTGAATAGACCTTTAACTTGTGAATACTGAACGTGCAAATGTTGATTACTGAGTAAACTAAATTAAACTAAACTCTACCGATACACAATTGAAATGAAATTATTTAATCTTTTATATCTGAAAATATGACATTTTTTCCCATTACAATGTGATACGTTCAAGCCACAAATATCAAGCCTGCCGGTTTAAAAAGTGGTGCCATTCAAAAATGCAATGACTCTTTACTTTATTCACGTGGATGAGCCTACCACTGTTTAGTCTCAGACTTGTTTTAGGATTCTCTGTTTCAGTATGTTGTAAATGAAGTGCTAAAAACAAACCTCGTAGGACTACAGTGGAGGAATGCGTTTGACTTACGTAAAATCTTAGTGAGTGTTTATAGTGCCAAATCGTTGGTCGTTTTCTACATTAGTATTTCTTTAAAATACGCGTTCCTTTCAAGTTTTCCCGTCATGACTCATTCAGAGAAATTTCTGCCAGATTTTTTTCTTTTTGACGACCGCTAGTCGGACTATGCGTGGTATATTACCTGACGAATGCTTTGGGTTTTTTTTGTAATGAAGGGGAATTGGTTGAGTTCTTGGTCGTTTGACGACTTCTGTATACTTTGAAACTCACGAATGCCAGTAAACCTGGCTTTTCTACGATTTTTTTTCACGATTTTCTACAATGCCTTAACTCTGAAAATGGTGAGCAAAACACAAGAGTAAAGTAGAATATGACAATCTGCATCACGCTTCTCTCCAATCTCTCGTCACAAACTGACAGACGTTTCCACTAAGGTCATTTATTAGAAAATGAGAATAAGTCGGGTGTTATAAAACATGACAACACTCATCAAAATGATCCATAGCAAAATTGTTGACGACTAAAAAGGCCGCGCCTCATTAAAGTTGCTAAAATACTCGTGTGAGAGATCGTTTGCAGGTTATCTTAAAAGTGGTTTCTTTTGTGTAGCGTTCTTCCCGATATTGAGGCGGGTTGTTTACGTGAGTCACGGATGTGGATGCGGAGGTATATCATTTGCTTTCCCAGCTCAAATAGAAATACTCCATTCAACAACTCATCAATAATTAAGGAACATTTTAGCCTGTCAAGCTTCCGATAAGATGTCATGTGCGTGGACTTTATATCTGATAAGCACTCCTTATTAGTATTCTTCATATGAACAATACTAGTAAGACATAGCTTGTTTTCCTCATATGCTAATACTTTCCTCTGACAATGTGAACTATCGTTTGGACTCCACAGGGATACGCTTTTGGGAGTTCAGTTTTGAAGCCGTTTAATAAACTCGCAAAACCTGTTTTATCGGGTTTATCAACTACACATTGACGACTACAACACATTGCAACTACAATTTAAATACAAATTCTCGTAGCGCCAAAGCTACATTTGTTCAAAACGTATTGACTTCTCTCACAGAAAATTTGTCATTTCCCATGTGTTATGGCCCTTGCCTTCTTAAACCTCACACACAACACAGCAGTTTTCTATTAAACTATTCGAAAATTATAATGATTTATCTCGCAGAATCGTCATTCAGCCACAGCTCGTGTTTTTTCATTCCCTATCCCGCTTGTTCTTCCCGCACTTTCATCCATTTTTCGGAATTTAACACATCCGCTTTCCTTGAATAACTTTAAAATTTCACAGTTTTCTCTACATCGTCGTTCGGTATTCTATGTGACTCAGACCATTTTGACGTCTTCAAGACAACAACTCGTGGAAGAAGAAAAGCTGTTTAAGTGGAATTTAACCCGAGTCTGCAGTCGTTTTGAGAGATGTGGAGCATTTTAGAAGTCATTAAAAAAAGTCTCAAATATCAGTTACTGTGGTCAATTAGTCGTGGTTTCTCTTGATGCTGAAGTTTTCAAGATGTCGCCGTTGAAAGTGATGTCGTAAATCTTTATCTACCATGTCAACTTCTTCAATGACGAAATCCTTTACACAAAAGAATTCATCATGGAAAACAAAGAGAACGAATAATTTTTTATCGCCAAAGTACTCTCTCTCTTCTTGTCGTAAGTAGTCGATCAGACATGAGTCTAAATATTGACTTGACTTAGCGAAAAAAAATTTATGACTTGACTTGAGAGTTGAATACTTGCGAATTCGATTCGAGTCTCAACTTCTACTGTCTCAACTTCTGTTAACTCAACTACTACACTTGGGATCATGTACGACCCGGCGTTAGTTCTTCCTGGCTTTATCTTCGACAAAGCAAACGATCACGGACAACTTTAAATTTGTCAGTAATGACATTGTAAAAACGCGTTCAAACAAGCAAGATAAAAAGCGGCCCAGTCTGTGATTCTCAGTACGAAAAATTGCATGGTGTAACACCGCTTTTACGTGTCTAGGACATTCCAATCCAGGAGCCGATTATGTGTGAGCCGTTCTTGGGTCTTGGATATCGCGCAGAAACGAAAAGTAAATGGATTGACGTGGAAAACCTTATAAATATTCGGTAGGCAAGAGGTTACCTTATTCTCACTAAATTTAGCGAGTATTTAATTTCGCGATTTTCTTCAAAATCGCGAAATTTAATACTCGCGAAATATAGGACACGCGAAGAATAAACTCGCAAAATTTAATACTATATTAATGAAATTCAAGCTGTTGTTTTATTACTGTTATTGTAACATGCCCGAGCTTCATGTTTAGGAGTTTTTTGTTTGATTTTGAGGTCAAAGCTACCTTCACGTTAAAGATTAGAAGAAAATCGCGAAATTTAATACACTCCAATTTTAATTTCTTCTTAAAATCGCGAAATTTAATACTCGCAAAATATGGCGCTTGACTTTTCGCGAAATTAAATACCCGCGAAATTTTGTGAGAATAAGGTAATACCCACACGTTAACCTGGTTATATGGCGTTGTGTGTATCTCTGTCATACTACTATAGTATGGAACCCTTACAAAAATTTCACGTGTTATTTCACATATGAAAAATATATGGAATTGGAACGTTTTCACATGTGAAATTGTCATTTCACATATGAAGTTGGAATATCTTCACATATGAAACACTTGATTCACATATGGTTCGTAATTTTACATATGAAACTTTCACATATTTCACATGTAAAATTTTCATTTCACGTATAAAAATGAATTTCACACGTGGAAACGCAACGTTTTCACATATGAAATGTTTGATTCATATGTGAAACGGCACGCGAAATTTTGTAAGGGAATCTAGGTCTTACATCCTAAGCGGAAAATAACACGCTTAATCCTGTCTAGCACCCTCTGTTTGTCCAAACTTTTCTAAATATACCTCTAGCTTTGTGTCTACTTGACCAAGATTTAATCCCGTAATTTTTGCAGGGTGAAGTTTTCTTGCAGAAGATTATTCAAATAGGCTTATAATGTAATACATCAGACGCGTACGGGGGTGTCCTTTTGATCACACCCCGAGGACGCGCTTGAAAAACGAGGCGAAGCTGTGGGCCGAACAATCTTCGAGGTATTTGATCGAAAGAATGTTTGATGTATCTTCTCAGACGAACGGATATTTTAGGTAGAAGTTAAAAGTTGGCTTAATCAAGCTATCAAAACACGGCTGTTCATGTTAAATTAGACAAGAATAAATTAAAACAAAAATGTGCATTTCAAGGAGAAATGTTGATGTCAAATGTATGGAAAATTTTTTTCGCATCAAGGTGGGGTGTTCTCAATAAAGATTTGCACGGAACTTTATTGTGCTCCGATGAAGTTTAAATCCTTTTTATTATGAAGAGAACGCTCCTGACGAACAGCACTATATGGAAGATGTGAAAGTGGAGTATAGAAATAGCATATTTTGGTATTTTTTTGGGGGGACGTCAGTTGCTTTGATACACACTCCGCTATGTGTGGCCATGATTATGTAATTCGCGTATTATGTAATTCGGGTATTTTCCTCGTGTAAATCGCCCTAATGTTTAGAGTTGATGAATCAATTTTCCTACGGGCATGACGAAGTAACAAGGTCGAACAACCGTGATGCAACCGCATCGAATACAAGTGTTTTATCTGAGCTATTTTTTTCTGTTTCAACAGGCGTGAACAAAGTTGATACTTCGTCAATGATGAATGACATTGTTACAGGAACAACAAGGCTGTATATACGAGAGAAAGTAAGGCGCACGTTAGACAGGACACAAAGGGTTGTGTGGAAAGAACCGAACCTACGTCAACATTTTTCACAAGCCGCGTGAAAGATAAGATCAGTGAGTCGAACTGAATTCAACGATTCAGTTCGAGCCTGACGTAGGCGCGTTTGTCTCTTATAAATGGTCCGAATGATAATTTACATTGTTGATCTATTGTTGTGGTTCATCAATGACTGGTGACAACGTTGTTACCTTGGTGTTCAGCCAACAATCTGCAACAGCTGGTGCGATTTTGTAAGAGTCTTCAAGAATTTGTTTTCACCACGAGTTTTGAACATGTTTTACTATCTGATTTATCGATCAAGCGCTAGATGTATTTTGTCATGAGCAGATGTTGCAGATGGCTACCATTTTATTAATTGGTTTTTGATCTCCTGCATATTTTCCCTGCGTTTTTCCACAATTCAATCTTTATTGTTTGCAGCAAACATAAGTATACTTGCTTTGCATGCATTACAAAATACTGTTTCTAAGCCAAGATCGTTATACAAAATGCTCATATTTCCATTTATAGCCAAAATGATACCTGAAATGGTTTCTAGACGTTTTCCATGTACTGATATAAACACGTTAGAAAAACTGGAACGTTTAGTTCACGGATACATAGGCGAAACTGTCATCATCATCATATTTCGTATCTTGGCGACGTTTTGACGGATTCTTACTATAGGGCGAAAACCTTAGAAGTCCACGGTTTTGTCGGTAGCTCAGACGTGACAGTCTTTTATTACAAATAGTCGAGTTTAGCGAAACTACCTACCATTTATTCCTAATGACAGTTTGAAAAGGCGACCCTCGCATTCGAACACTATAAATCCTCTTCAACGAAGAGGATTTTTGCTTCGTGTAAAGTTAAACTTTTCAAGCAAGCCTAGTAAGTAGTACATCAGATTGTAATGGACCACGCTCGGTCACGCTATAGTTGCGACTTTTTATTTTGCACAAGAATGAAATGTTCGACCCTAGTCTCTGCTCTTAACTTTGGCAAAATGACTTGGCAGGTTGAACTGTTTTCATTTCGCCCCGGAACTCGGAAGATCATTGATTTTTTAAACCAGTCCGTCATCAAGATGGAACATCCATGATAAGACTTTGTATACAAACGAATGCAATTAAAGGGATAATTCCCCGGACTATTTTGTTTTCCCAGTAAAATCTTGACACTTTTTTGTTTACTCGGCGCCGAACGGTTTTTTTCTTCTTGGCTCCGTGAAACAGATGTGTCCAAGACAGAATTAATTGTTATTCTGTTATTTGTACCCGTCTCGACCTATCCCAGATAAGATTTGCATATCTCCTCGACTAATTGCTACCATAATATACGTGCTCCATTGGTAACAAGGAATCTTAGCAAAACAGCGCAAAAAACAGCAACGTTGGTGTGTGCTAACGTAGTATGTGATACCATACTACGACAAAGCAGTTTGACAAAAGTAGAAAGACAAAAACAATCGATAATTTGTAGTTCTCATAGTATTTTCGAACCCGTCCTTACTCTACTCATTAAATTACTGGGAGAATTTACGCGTTTTCGTGAAGAGTTTAACTTTAACAATGAGGAAAGCTATCGGTCATTTAAACATAGACAAACCGGTTAGGATTGCTTAGAAGAATTCAAGAGTCGGGGAAAAAAAATCCACAGTTGATAACAACGTGTTTGATATACTGTTTTGTTCAAATGCTAAAAATAAACTTTAGTGCTGTTACCGTCCCGCCTTCCTTAAACTCTGATATTTGTACTGAAAGCACTGTCCCGTTGTCTCGCTGTGTTTGACGTGGACATATTTCTTCATTGTTGTATAATATCATACTTGTATACTTTACTATCAGGAAAAACTATTAGCCCAAATTACAACTCATCTTCTGGGTTACTTGGTCTAATCTCCTAGATCGCTCTTTAAACAATGTTTTGGTAAAGCATATTACAACATTACAACAGTATTTATTGTTTAAAAAAACAAAAAAAAATTGGTATAATGCTATCGCACTCTCTCCCGAACCATAAGATGTACATGTTAGAGGGTGTCATATCTTCAGCTGTGTTTTTCTCCGGACGTAACCAACCGGATTTCACTTTAGGACCTTGTTTGACTTGTAGTCTCTGAAACAAAAGGTTACCTTACTCGTTTACCAAATAAGTAATATTGCTTTTGGTGTGGAACTCATGTTCCGGGAAAGTTGGTGGAACTGCTGTCGCATAAAGCTCAACACTGTGAATGTAATTCTAATCTTTTGGAAGGAAAAGGTGAAAAGAGTAAACGACAGAAGGCTTCAACCCTTTCATGAAACTATAGGTTGTCTTCGCCTCCTACAAAGAATACACACTATCATTGATCCAGGCGTACTTTCGAAGCTTAATTAGAGATTCCGTTCACAGGGAAGATGAACGAAACTGTATACCACGGAAGTACTCCGCTCCCACATTTTACTCAAATTAAACTCGATAAATTATACCTCAGTCTTTTCTTCGCTGCCGTGTTGCGCGCGGTTTATCTGTTTTCCATGGCCTGCATCTTTTGCGCCGTTTTCTATTTCGTTTACGTGGGCGAGCCTTTTTCCAGTTATTTCGGCCTTTCGCCTTGCATTTCATGTACTCGGCATGGGCACGAAGTCCCAGACAGTACATCTCATCCAATCCGTCACATTCGCAGTCCATTAACGGCTTGCCCTTATCCAGACTAAACAGCTTTTTTTGACTACGCAAACACTCCTTCGTGCAAGCCGTCAGAGAAAACAACTGGGAACACTTCAGTAGGAACTCAATTTGTGCTTGGTTACACTTCTTGTCCTTCATACAATTGTGTATAACCTTCGTACAGCCAGTTCTTTTACGGTAAGAACCATTGGCTATCTTGAGACATTTTTCTGTTCGTGCCTTGAGCGTAAGACAGTTCGCGTCCAAGTTGCATTCACAGGTCCATAACTCTTTCCCCTTGGCCGTCTGCATCAGTGTCTTGATTGATTTCACGCACCCATTAGAGCATGGAAATCGTGAGGTGTTCTGGATAGCGTTAGAAATGTCCACGATGGTACCACATTCTTGGGAATAATTGTTTAATTTAAGAGAGCACTTGGAATCCGCGTTGCAATCGCTAACTGCCATGTAGCAGTCTTTAGCAGCGCACACAAGAATATGTCCCTTGAACAGGCATAACAAAACAACAAGCACCATATCGGTCAGTGAGATAGCAGCCATGAAAATAGCCTTGTTCTTTCGATGGCTTTGCGGTGTAGTCTTGGCTCTCGTCGAAACTCTTTGTTTTTTCCTTTATGAAACTTAATCCCCAGGAGAATTTTAGGCCCCAAGTTTGATGTATGGGTCGATAATATCAATGAAAACAATGAAAAGTAAACAAGGTCTGACATCTCCTTGACCGCCCGTTGTCGAGCCTTTCGGCTGTGTAGCAGCGGAGGAACCCGTTGGAAAATGCATAGGAGTGTAATTTACGCACGTAGGAAAACGCGAAAGACAGGCGACAATCGGGAACGCATCAAAAATTGGATAGTGAAAAAGAAAATCCACATTTTGTTATTCTGCTGTTTAAAAGGTTCATCAAGTGCACCCTTAACATACCTGTCAACTTTTTCAGATCACAATCGGGAGGTTTTTCGGCCATGTAAGGACCTTTAGCTTCCGAGGCGGAGAACGCAGCAGGGAAACCTTGGAGGCCTTTTCCTCCAGAAAATATTTATAGACTGTAATTTACGCACTCAGCCATTCTGAACATTCTGCTAAAGAGTTTCATGACATTTCACGAGGTTAACGTTTTTTCCTGCCCGAACCAGTCTTCGATTGGTTTGCTCTCATCGAATAAATCATTCAGTATTCTTGTAACTTTAAACCTATTGTATTTAGAAAGTAAAAAAGTATAAAACAGTGTATATCTTATGCATGCTTTTAGGTGCTTTCACGTCAGCAGGGTCGGACCGGATTTGGACAGAAATTAGCTGAACTAGTTGTGTTTACATTACCGGTTTGGACTTCAAGTAAAAGTGCTATGTCGAGGGAGAGACAGAAAGATATGGCGTTTATTTTGAGTAAAATCTGTCCTTTCCAGTCCAAATCCAATCCGGCTGCGTTGATCGAGTCCAACTTCAGTCCTTTCCAGACTACCCCAAACAGGTGGACTCAAATCCAGTCTAAATCAAGTCAAAATCCAGGCCGGTTGTGTTTGACGCGTTGATCAAATATGATTAAAAGATTTGCCGTAACTACACGGCTAATAAGTTAAAAGTTCAATATAGAAAATATTAAATAAAGTTAAAATCCACTTATTTAAAAAATAAGTTAGCTGGTTACTTTTAAACTAGGTTTCTCCCTTGTAACTGTTACATCAGATGTACTATTTACAAAATCAGTGGCCGTTCTGTATCGGGGTATCACATTGAGAGATACTGATGTTTTATTCATGAGTTCTGTATCACAGTATACACACACTAATTAAACCTTAATTTCTTTTGAATTTTCCTCGTGAATTGTTGATGAGTATTAGAATAAATTACATTAGTTTTATGAGACATTTAGATTAGTTATAACCTGAGTTATATTGTTTACATAGATTTTACGTAATAGTTGGTTTGATATCGAAAAGATTTTTCCGACTTCAATAAATGTAATCACTCAGAAAAACTGCACCCAACGCCTTCCATCACAAGTCGCTTAGCCACGACCCTGGTTGAGGTAACTGTCGCAATAGGCAAAACTGTGTTGTCCATTTTGGAAAGCGAGCCTCTAGAAAAAAGAAAACCGAAAGAGTTTGGGAAAAGCCGAATCTTATGAGTAAAAAAGCTAACGCTTCGAGCGAAGTCCCTTCGTCGGAGTGAAAAGCGCATTTCACTCTGAAGGTCCTCCGTTAGAAACGTCAGTTTTTTAGCTCCAAGGTTTCGGCAATTCCCTAACTCTTGTTTTGTACGCGTCATTCAGGCTGCCAATGCAGCACCCTACTTTCTGACTTATAAAAGGAAGACCATTGCAGAGTCATCCTTACGGCAATAGGAAACGATAGTTTTACAGTTATCCTGCTCTTCTAAAGTCAGCTGAAAAAGTTGACTCGAGCAGGATTTGAACTCGCACCTTCGGCTTCGGGATACCGGGCCGCTGCTATCGAGTCTACAGGGATTGGAGGCTTGTTATTATCCAACCTAAAGAGGCGAAATATTCTCATGATAACTTATGATTACCCACGAGGATAGATGTGTAGTGTTTCGACTCTACTTCAGAATCATCCTCAGGGTAAAGACTGGTTGGCGAATTTTGCGACACTGATCTTTTTTTTCACACAAGCAAGTTTATTACACAGCATGTTTTCGGTATAAGAGTTGCACGGCAAACGACCAGATGTAGCGGCGTCTTCCTGTCACCTTCAATATTGTCGTTATGGTGATGCCAAGTCAATCCGCTTTTGTGGTGTAGTACTTTAAGTATGTCTGTCGTCCGTGAGACCCAAGTTCAAATCTTGGTCAATTTCTCAAGGTCTTAATAAAGTAGAAATTAGAACCGTTTATGCAACAGCAAGCAACCCTCGAAAAAACCTTCGAAATAACCCTCGGCTAAAACGAGCCACGAACCGAGGTCGGTGCTCGTACAAATCGTTCACAGTGAGGTAGGTCTCGACTAAATTACGCCGCAGCTAACTCACGTCGCGTAAATGTTGGTTTAAATTCCTCGCTCGCGGCTTATTTTTATAACTTGGGCTTTCATTATTTGCGGATTATGTACACATGAATACCTGAGTGCATTCCATGTTATAAATCGCGAGGACCTTTGGCGTGGAGTTCGGTTTTTGCTTAGCAAAGCGACGTATATCATTCGCTGATCATGGCGTAATACCCTCGTGTTTTTACGCAAAACCCTTATGCAGGAGTTCTTATATAACAGTTAATGAACTTAAGTAGTCCATTACGGTTAGCATCATCTCCGACCAATTTAACGTATTGGTAGGTCTCGGTCAATTTTTGTTGGTCTTGGGGTACACAAAAACCATTATCACAGCCAACAACTTGAAGAAATAGTGCAAAAAACATAGTAGTCTGACGAAGAACATCTTGGAAACTCAATATTTGAGTTATAAGACAAGTTGAAAGTGATCATGGTCGTCAAACGGTGATTTTGAAATAAAGTCAAAGTATGATCGTGATCAGTTTTGTCTCTCTCAATACTCAAATACTGGGTTTACAAGATGTTTCTTGTTCTATTTCTTTGCGTACACTTCGGTCGTCTTTGGCGTAACTTCGGCGTGGCCGACACACCGAATGCGCGGGTCAGACATCCATGTCATCTCGGGTAACGACATGTTGTGTCGCTTTTGCTAATTTTAGTGGTCGGAAACTCCTATTTTTGCTCTCCACACACCGCATTAGTGATCAACTGACTGACCTGCGACTTACAAAAGAAGCGACACTTGATACTGGAATTAGTCTTCTGAGACTGAGAGAGAAAAGATATGGCAGTATTATTGGTGCCAAATGAGCAGCCTTTGTCTCTTTCCTATTCGTCGGCCGCTGCACTCTCGATCTAGATGACCTTGGTCAAACTTACCTAAAAATACTTGACATATCTTTTGACCATGTTAGGTGAAGCTATGCACGCTAATAGTTTTTATGGACCGAGCTCTTCGCTTGTCTTATCTTTAGTATCCGTTTTAGTTACGACTCAAGGAGTATTTCCTGTTTTTATGTTTTGATTAGGCGACTTGATTTGAGTGGAAGGCAATAAAACGATGATAGTTATAACAACCATGAGATAACACAGGAACCGCTTGAACGTGCGGTGCAGACGTTTTGTATGCACAGAACCTTTGTCGGCTGCGCTTTTTGCGAATATATGAAATGATACCAGCAAACCAGCGGTATCAATGAAAGCCGAGAAGCGGATCGAACTATCCACTTGTGAAGACCTTATTAACCACTAGAAGCCAAACGTTAATATTTTATCGTACCGGATAATTTCATCAAAACTGACATCCCAGGATTTTTGCTGCTGAAATAAAAAAATGTTGTGGCTTCAATCCTACCTATGGATATGCAAAGTTCAAGGCACGAAATTACGAGAAGTGGGTCTAGAAAACAAAGAAGTTCTTAGGAAATTCTACCATGAGTATAGAGCCTCAAAAATCGCCTAGTTAAAAAAAAACAACAAAATCATGGACGACAAACGTAAAAATTTTCAAAGTTTTCGAACCAGTCTTCTGTAGTTTATACTTTTAAAGTAACTTCTGAGAAAAAGCAGGGTTAAATCCCCCAGCCTTCGGTTCCAGTGTCCCTTTTAAACGCTGGTAAGTGCTCTCGAACAGACCATTTCTCTACTGGTCTCTGAGGCCGGCGAAAAAAGCTCTCCCCACAAAAAAACATCAGGCGAACGGAATAAAACAAGAGACTGGGAAATTATGGCGATAGAGGACTTAACTGCTATGACATAAACTTAAATGACGAAGTTTAAAATTCGATCACTTAATGAAACCATGGTTAATTAACTACTGTATTTGATAGATGTGTCTTGTTTTTATCACTTTCAATACGCACCAGTTCTTAAACGAGTTTTATTACCGGCTGAAGTCAATCTTTACGACAGCTGTTTTGTATTACCCTTCAATGAAAGAAAGCCACTGTAGAATCTATCTCCTTTAGGAGGTGCGCAGACAATTTTGTCACTCATTATTTTACTGGAGTTCCCAGAAACCTACCTTCAGAAGGGTTAAGCCATAAAGATAATCTCAGCGGCGCATGGAACAACGACTATTTAGAGAATACAACTGAGAGGAATAGCTATTTATTTCCTTTGTTTCTGATGAAGAATTCCTTGTTTGACGACGCGGATCTTTTGGTCCCTCGTCTAAAAGTTTTGTGTCTAGTGGCGTCGTAATAGGGTTTGGGCTGTCAACGTCCGGCGGCCTCCAAGAGTTCCAAAATTCTGTGCCATCGCCAGCGGATCATTCTCCTAATTACCCCAAATTTCTGGTCGTGGCTCTCTTCAGCAAAGTTAGCACTGCCAATTGGACCCCCAGTGGCAGTTGGGGGTACTACAGGGGGTCTGTGGTGACAAAGTACACAAACTGTGGTAAAGCTTTTTATATAAGGCTTCTTCGAGGGATCTACAATAAGAAACTGTGACTCAATACGATCTGCTACCTATATACTATATATCTATATAATATATAATATATCTTATAATAAAGAGAATCAAAATCAATCAATCTACCCTGCAGACTTTGTCCTCATTTAAAATAGAATCTTCCAAACACTGGGAGGCACATGAGAATCTCCATAAAGAAGCTTAAGAATGACTGTAAAATCACTTGTTTGAATAAACAGGAATGGGTATTGATTCGGTATCTTTTCATTCAAGTGCATTCGGTACTTAAAAGAAAAGTGCCAACTGGCAATTGCGTGCGGGTTTCCATCAGAGGAAAATCACAGCGAGATGAATGAATAGTCAACTAAGTCTTGGTGACAATTCAAGTTAGTACCTTTAAAATCATTCTCGCCTAAAATTTCTAAAACATTTCAGAGCAATATTGAAACATATTCATTGTAATTCTTGGCCTTGAGTGAGGACCTGTGTTCAAACCTCTTTGAAAGACTGTCTTGAATCACATTTAGACAAAGAACTGAGAACGACACGAAAATACTTTTTGTGGAAGTCTATATTTAAACAATGTAATAACACAATTATAAGAACACTTACTAAACACAATTTTAAGTGTTTAATGGTAAAGGAAACAAAAAGGATCTTTGACGCAAACTTAGTTAAATTTGGTATTCGACATCGAATGTGGCATTTCGAATATGCCAGGTTTCTGAAGTGGTACTTCCTGCGTTTTGATTCAATTTGGTACAAGTCTTATTAGGAACCGCAGAGAAATGAATCTTACCTACAAAGAATTATTGAAATAAACGAATGTGGCATTATAGTTACGGATTTCCTGCCTTGTGCAATACCATAAGAATTACAAAGCTCCTTATAGTTTTATTTAGTTGGAAATGCGATTGAAGTATAAACCCCATGAAGTAAATCGCGCGACTAGCTGCTGGAATTTTTTGATTATATAATAATCTTACAAACTTCAAGATATTTTTAAAGCCTTTTGTTGCCACAGCAACACCATGACAGGTTCTAATATGCATATAAGTAAGAGCCCCTGGGCCTAATTGAAGTCGCTGGCCCATCTTTTTTTATTCCATCAGTTTAACAGGACAACCTGCAGGGGTTGTAAAAGTTTATCAAAAATCTGCAGAGTAGATTTGTTTTTTGAATTCAAACTATTTTCAGAGCTGCCCATTATTATCATATCGTGGCTTGCTCTTTTGCCCACATGACGAACTTGCACCTCAGCTCACCATCTGAGTCTTGGTAGCTCAATGGTTAGAGCGTCTCACCGGTCATCAGAAGGTTTCGGGATGGATTCCCGTCTAGGGGTCAGAGATCATTTTTCTGAGAGCACGGGCTTGACGAAATAACACCGAGCTTCCTCAAACATGAAATTTGCGTTTAAATTTCAGGCGATAATATTCAATTCAGAAGTTTTGCTCAAAGATTTCGATGCTACCATTTCTCTTTAACATTGAAATAAACAAATGTATCCATGACTCAAACGTATGGCAGAAATTTTAGAATAAAGTTACCGGAGAAAAGCGGAAGAAAACGTTTCAACAATTCACGGTTTATACTCATTTTTTTCTTCTCGTGTTGATAGTACCTCTCACTCGCTAGCGAGAGATTTTATTAACCCTTAGAGACAATTGGTGTACTTAGCTTTCATATAATTACGTTCCCCTATCGCGACACAAGGATTCACACGTGCGCATTGCGGCCCTGTTTTTAGAGTTCTGCATACTTTGTCTTTATTGCATATAAATTATATCCCAACGTTTCGGAGTTAAACTCCATCATCAGGTGGCTATGCAGCATTCTTAAATAATTAGGCTTAGAGACAGTTCCTTCATACCATGGTGTATTCTGAAAGTCTCGCAGGCCAGAATTGACCAAATTCCGTCAAAGCCATATCCGCACGGTTCGCATACCCGTGATTTCGGTTTGTGGCAGTTTTCTCTCCGTGGGTATTGTAGGAGAGATGAAGCAATTTTAGTTCATCAGATGTTATTTTATATCGCAGATTATCTTTAGATGTGTTTTACATTACAAAAATTTTCAAACTGTGCATTTACATCACAGCTTGAAAATTTTTCGAGAGCACTTGCTGGAAGATAGTGCGGCTCAAAAATACGATGATCCAAACTTCCGACGTACTAACACTGAATTTGACTTGCAGTTTGCTTTCTTGTTGTTCCATTATGTAACGTGTATGTGGTTCCTAGCAAACCCTCCTGCGTGAAAAACATTGGGATAAGCAGAAAGTATCTGGATCGTCTATACAATTCTCTTTATTCTAATAAGAGGCCGTCTTAGTTCCTCATTCCCTTTCTCTCTGTTACCTGGTAACCCTTTCCTTACTCAAAATTTCTTATCTTACGACCCCGTCAGAAAAGGGGGTTGTGTATGTCAGTTGTCAGTTAACATTTTGGTCGTTTGTCGGTTGTCAGTTAGAATTTTGGTTTCTCGGTTAAATGTTAAATAATTAACTGGAGATATTTGGATGGTGTAATCACGCAATGAAATATAGCAGATTAGCGATATAATACTAAACAATATAATTCTCTCGAAAATTTTCTAGTTTTTTTTTTTAAAGTGGAAAACTCTAGTTTATGAAACGGAACTGCTATACTTACTGGGGTAGGCTTCATTGTGACAGAAGTGTGAAAACCCCCAATCCTGTTCGATTATCCGTAGATAGTTAAGCTTTCTTTGTTTCAAGACTTTTTGTCAGTTTTCAATGAACCCTATTCAGACCCCCTATAGTATAGTTTTAATCGCTTGGATAACAGACATTTGGACCGTTTGTAATTTTATGGCCTAATATTTTAAAATCGCAAAACTCTATCTTCATTAATATTTCCTTTGCTTGTTTAAAAATCGGACTGTCTATCATTACTATCGAAAACTTCACCATTTGTTATCTCAAAGCCTAACATAAAATTCAAAAGAATAAACTTTATTTAAGTTTTAAGCTTTACGTGGTGCGGGTTCCTGAAGATTATATATATCAAACTTTTATTATTATTTTAACAATATTATAATATGAATCATATATTATATATTATATATATATATATTATTATGTATTATTATATATATAAATATTAGAATTATTATTATCTTTAGAATTATTAAAAAAAGTTTTTATTGATGAAATATATACTTTATATATAGAGAGATACAGAGTATATATATATTAGATCCAGAATGAAATGTCCGTTCATAAAAACTTTATAGAAACTTCATTAAAAAATTATTAATATTAAAACTTTACTAACGTTAAAGTTTTTAATAAAGCTCATTTTTGATCTAATATATAAATGTAATGTAGTAGGGGTAACCTGTGACAATTAGTCATGCAGGATTGGGAGTTTCGTTTTTCTGTCTTCCTGTGGCTGGGCTGAATAATTTTTTATTTAACTAAAAGTCGGGTTAAGAAATTTGCTATAAATTATTTTCTCTTTAGTCCTTGCAGCCATGAATGATGACCGGTCACTCAGTGGACACCTCTACTAAGCGGACTACTAGTGAGATATCTCAAACAACAGGTCCTGTGTCCATGTTAAATAGTCTTGTCCTATGCTGGCTGTTTTAAGTTTAGCAGGTGAATTACCATCCTTGCATCCAATCCAGTAACATCATTCGTTTGCACCCTCTTCCTCTTTTGCATTCCATTTTACCGTCTAAAACAGATATCACCAAGTCGTCATGCCAGAGAATGTACCTATCGGCTGACGAAGCTTCACATTGGACCGACTTTATGTTCAGCAATTAATATTTAAATCATTCTTATCACATCGTGGCTTCCGCTTAGGCAATACATATGACGAACCTGCACCTCAGCTCACCATCTGAGTCTTGGTAGCTCAATGGTTAGAGCGTCTCACCGGTCATCAGATTGTTGCGGGTTCGATTCCCGTCTAGGGCTCAGAAATCGTTTTTCTGAGGAAACTAGCTTGATGAACGTCCGTTGGTGATGTATACCAAGCTCCCACATTGAACCGACTTTATGTTCAGCATCTAATATTAATATACCCTATCCATTTCTTTTGTCGCTTTCGAATAGTTATGATTCGAGAACAGGAACGACGGAATTAACTTTTGGGTGGGTGGCTATAAAAAGCGGAGTCCAGAGTTCTCCGAAAAAGTATTTGAAATAAACGTCCCTGAAATGGCAAAAGAAGCTTCTAATTTTACTTTAATCAATCAAAATTCAGAAATACAGATTATTTTAACAGAAAGAAACATCAATTAAACAGTCACTCGCATAACGGATATACGAATGTGATGAAATTGCGTTTGTAGCTTTCCTTGCGGCTAACAAACTCCTTCGCCAATTAGATTTTTGATGAGCACATCCTCATTTAACACGTTTCTCAGGTGAGGTGACAAGGTAACTAGGTAACGTGTCGCCTTTTCCTTCTTCTCAACCTATAAGTTAAATGATTTACTGCGTGTTAAAATGTGACAATTGAATTAAAATACGTCATTAAAATAACCTTCGAACCTTGGAAACAAATTCATTTCTTTTCCAAAAAAAGTGGCAGGGGGGTGGCTAAAGCCCCCTAGCTCCTTGTTTTTGGGGTCCCTGATAAAACCATTTCGTTCGTCACTCGATCCCACTACCTTATTTGTTCCATGCGTGTTTAATTAACTACCTCTCTGGCAAAGTTTTCCAAGGTTCAGTTGTCTTCTTTCTTAGTGGTCAAGGCTTCAGAACCATGCAGGAGCACGCTTCAAAACAATGTATCCCTGTATTAAGGTGGTAACGTTTTCAATTTCACTCTAATAACACATTTTCCTAAATTATACTATCAGTTCTTAAATTACATAGATAAGAACAGACAAATAGCCGAAGTTTTTGCTGCTTTTTTCTACGTCTGTTCGTGCTGTGGGTACTTGAGAATTTCGCTTAGGATTGGGAGCCTTGATTAAGCCGACACCTCTTTTTAAACCGACATGAGAGAGTTTCCGAGAGTTGTCAATTATTATATTATTTTTTAATGCAACAATAAGATATGTGACCTGAATCTGACACTATATAGTTCTCTGTATCACTGTATCACTGGTAATGCACGTGTCTCTCACAGTGACTAGGGTTGGATTCCTGCACCATACAGTTTTCAGATTAAAGTTACCTTGGTCACTTGTGAGAAGAGTGGTGTCAAGCATGACTTACCAAGCACCACAGCTATTCCCAAGGTACTCCGGTTTCCTCCTAAAGTAACACTGGAACCGCTGGGGAGAGCAGCTTATTTAGCTGATAGGGTTATCCAGTGCACATAAAGACACTTTACGAATAATATCTGAGTACACCACGTGAATTTATCACTTGAAAGTCGTTAATTAACTCAATGAACCACAAATATTCTCCTATTACCGTTTTTTTTTCACCATGCAGACACTTCAAGGATTTAATTACATATAGTCTCGTTGATGAACAATTCAGTACAGGTTACTAGCTGAGTTATCTCCTCTATCAACTGAACGATGCGCAATTAACCAAACGGCCCAAACCGAAGTTCTTTTGGAGGAGAGCGTTGGCGAAGCGGCATCAATAAACTCCGCCTCGGGCGATGAAACAACTTGCTTCGTCATCGGGAATTAAAAGTTGAAAACAGGATGTTAATGGACGATTAGAAACAACAAATGCTTAGTTCTTTGTTATATCACATTTCGATTGGGAGACTTTTGAAACAATGAAACCATACGTTTATAAATAACCCGTGGTTTTAAAATAGAATGAAAGACCATTACCACGAGAATAGCTTGACCAAATGCGATTGGTTCTAGAAAGCGGGACATTATATCGTAAAGTTGGAAGAGGGCGTTAGGTTGAAAATCGAAACGGTTTCGATCAAACCTACGCGTAATTTGACCTGCATCTACAAAGCAGATTAACCCGACTGCGATTGTTAACATCAGTGAAGATTATCTGTCTTTTCCAAGTAATGTAATGAATTATTATAAACTAAAAAGTTGTCCGATTGGAATACCAATTAGTGAACTTTGAGCGATAACCTTTATATGGGGTTTCTGAACGTTATATGTAACTTCGCTATATAGATCAACATATTTACATTGATCGAGTTAAAATCTTCAGGTCAATGGGGTTCTTATTTCAGATAACCATATTGTACTTTTGTTCTCCTTCATATCGAGAAAAATAAAGCGTATTCATACCGAACTCGCCATAACCCACTTATTTCTTCTGTGCGTGTGTTTTGCTATAAAACGTCCAATTTTGCGGCACATGACTTTGTTTTGAAAAAAAGATTTAGAGAACGTCATCTCTTGTGCTAGAATGGCCTGTCATTAAGAGCCCAGTTACTTCCGCTCTAGAGGGTATTTATTGCAGTTAACGAGTGTCCTCATTGGTTTAGATCTGGCTTCATATCTCTCAAGCTGTAGCAAGCACCGACGATTGCCCAACGAGTGTCGAGTTTCGTGTCTGCGTGAACTTGTTTGTTTGGCGAAGAGGAAATACAGCGCTTCATGAACAAGGTCCTTCTACGATGGTGAAGTGGCTTCTTCTTCTGGTTGTAGGCTGCCTCCATGTCTTAACGGCCACCAAAGGAGAACGAAAGTTGTGTACAGATGCGAAAAAAGAATGCCAGTACAATGATCTATCTTGTACCTTAGCGTATATTTCCTTCGAGGGAGATTGTCCCCATATTAATGAGTTCGGTACCACTGGACCTAGTACGGATCACAAGAATTGTTCAAAGGCTTGTGTGAGAGCAATCGAAGAGTTAAAACAGACCAAGGCGGGATCTGAGTTGTACGACTGTGATTGCCTTCTCGACGGCCAGTGCCTGACAATGAAAGCACGCGTAGCCAGATGCCTGGTGACCAAGAGTGAAGTACCGAAGAAAACCGGCTGCACGAAGGCAAATAGAAACTGCCGCCGTAACGCAGACTGCATGAAATTGCAGCAGCATTTCTTGCAGGCCTGTAACGATTTGATCAATGGGGTCAAGTGTGAGCAGAAATGCTTGAAAGCGCAAAGCAAACTTTTTGAATCGGAATACGGAAAAGCGTTGTTTAGTTGTGAGTGCGACGGAATTACCGAACCTTACTGTCGTGCCTTACGAGGTCACGCCGAGCAACTGCGCTGTTTGCCTGGACAGGACGGATCTGGAACGCGAAACTTTGAGTACTTCGAAGCCACGAACACCGATATCATACATGGGGGAAAAGAGACTAGAGCCGGTTCTTTAACGCCAGAAAATTCGCAACTTTCTACACACAGCGTCTCGTTAGCATTCACAGCATCATGGCAAATGGTACTAGCATTGTTAACGTTCTCATAGCTGTCTTTAGACAATGAGTAGTGCCGCGTAATCGGCCCACAAACTAGAATTTAGTTGGTTCGTCAGACAGGAATGTGGTCGAGCGCTTGTTTGTTCCAGTGCATTTGAAGGATGTATTTTTATGCTAGCGAATCAATCTCACTGGCGACAACTACGGCCCTTCATTACGGGTTTGGCTGTATGCCTGAAGCCTTTATTCTATTTTTGTTATAAATGCAATGTATATACTTGACCGTTCTTTAGGCTCACTTCTTTGTCCTAATAAAAAAATTGTTTTTCCGGTTCACTTGGGCCTACGCGAGGGATAGTACTAGTGTTGTATCTGTAATACAGTAGACCAGATCATCAGGGAAATTCAAGAGGGAGGGTTCTGTCTCTTTTCCAGCTCAGCGATTGAATGCAAAGGGCCTTAAACGATTTACTCGTCAATGCGCGAATTCGGAGAAATGAGTTTAATTGTTTACATAATACACAGATGCGTTTTGTGTTTAAAGAAGCTGAAAATGACTTTGTTGTGGATTGTTCTCGAACATGCGGGAACAGTTCGATGCATGTTGAGTGTCTTTATGTTGCCTTTGTCTTTCTTCTTAAGCTGCGTGTAGATTTTGAAAAAGACATCAATTCCCGTCGTTTCAATGTCTGAGAAGAGTTACCTCTTGTGGTTACTGTTAGTGTTTGTTGACTTTACGGTTTGCGTTTAGCCTTTAATATTAAATACATTTCCTCTGAGTGTAAAGAGAATCTGTTTACACTTACATCTATATAGCCAAACGGTAATTTGTTCAAAGGCTGACTGTTTTCTTTCGTTATTGTCAACGGCACATTCTCTGTTATTGTACTTTTGCGTAATACTTGAAGACGCTTCACATGTTTTCCTTTCCTATTGCTCTTATTGTATATGATGTTGTGAAGAACTATTAATGTCACAACTGAGCGGCATGTCGTCATTCTTCAGTTAGCAAGAAATCAAAAGTTTCTGATAAGGATGTTGTGTTTAAAAAACAAGGGTTCGAAAAATAAAAATGAGAGCATGGAAATCTGTCATGGAAAAAGTATACGCTCAAAATCAACAAGAACTAATTTACAGGGTCAAAGATTTCCCTTGTGACAAAGAGACGACATCACACTACTGAAACAAGATACGTTTTCAAAGCATACATTCATTGACCGTATTGGATTACTTAATGACCTCCGGGAACGCAAAGCATATAGAAATTTTACAGTCATGCTGAAGAATTTCTCACGTTTATTCCTTAAGGTGTTTATCGAACATCTGTAAATCTTTTGGCGCGTTTGTATTCCGATAAATTTTGGTCGTCCGACATGAGTTTCTGGAAAAGCGCTCTCTTAGGTACCCTCAAAACACGCTACTGAAATCTCTATGCTTTGTGAAGGTGAAAAATGCAAGCTCGGGAGTTGTAAAGCCAGTCGGCTTGTCAGAGTTAGGTAAGCGAATAGTTAGTTGACCAGTTCTGAACACAAGGCGAAGGACAGTTGAAATTTTCTGATACGGATGTAAAGAGACTTGACTACGTGAGGTGAATTGAAGGAGAGTCCATGCTACAAATTTGAACTCGACTTGCCAACCAAAATGTACGGAACTAAAACACCAGATTAACTGATAATCACGGGATTTAATAGCGCTAATCGTTGTCTGAACAAACAGCCTACAGATCATATTCAAATGGCTGACAGTAAATATTCTTTTAACCGTGAGGAGGCCGATTTGGTTGTGTAACGACCCAACGTTAATTTTTAGAAATTTTATCCGTGACAAATGGGCCAATCAAGTAGCCAAGCGCAAGTTCAAATTTGTTAGTTATAACATTGTTAAGTTAAAGTTATGTTACTTCCTGGTCCCTTATCCAACTCCAGGGAGCAATGAGTTCGCAGAAGAAAAATCTCTTCAGAGTTCCCCCCCTACACCGTTGATGGTCGACCCGCACGCGGGCTATTGGATTGCGGATGTATTATTTATTGGTCTAGTTACCTCCTATGTGAGGAACCCTCTTTTTGTCTTCAATGAGGATATCAGGCAGACGAAATCTACGTCAAATATGATCGACCGATAAAAGGTTAACGAGTAAACAAAAAAAAACCCTCTAAACTGGATGAAATACTCGAATTTTCCTTGTCAGTCTTGGAGATATCGTAAGTGACTGAAAGAATACTAAGTGGAAGTCTTTTAATTTCTTTTTACCATATCTAACTTTTCAAAAAAGACATCTTAAAGCTGCGGACACACGGTGGAACTTTGCACACAATATTGCGTATATATGATACTTTTCAAAGTTTTCTATCTGGATGTTTATATATATATATATGCATGTATACATACGCGCAGAGACATATGCACCAGGTGAACGTATTAAAGTGCTCAATACCAAATATCGGTAGAGCTTATTACGTACAATGCTAGTTCAACCAAAAATTCTCTTCGACGCAACTCCACTAGGGAAACCTGCCCTCTAAAAAATAAGAAGTCGTCTCAAGCTTGTTTATGTTTGGTAGTTCATAATTTAGGGAGAATTACTCACTTTATTAACGTGTTAATAGTTAACAGCTTTAGCCTGCCGTGACTTCTAAAAGAATCACCCAATAGATTTTTGTGCTTGGATACTGTCAACCTCGATCCCAGGCTCTCTCCTCCTCTGTTGTAGAGAAAGAGACTCTTGGTTGCAGCTGGTCACGTGACCACATTGCTTCAACAATACCTCAGGGAGGGTGGGTTTCCGAAGTTGTTTTGTCAAAGTGAACAAAATTACTTGCATTCATTTAGACATTAGCGCTGGCAAGTGGCGACCCAACAACGCTTTAACGTCTCACCCTGGCACATGCTACTTTTTTTCGCAGCTACAATTTTAAAACTTTGCCTCCCCTGCTCCACAACCGTTTTTTTAACCACCCAGAATTTGGGTGGTAAGGTGACCAGCTACAACCAAGGTTTCTTCCCGACGGCAAGGGAGAAATATAGCAATAGTCATAGTTTTAACTCATATCTCGTACTGAAGATGGCATAAGCTTGCCGAAACATGTCTACAATAAAAAAATTTGTCGTCTTTTTAAAGTGAATTATAATTTGACTGGCGTTGTTTAACTTTGAAAGGCGCTATTGATGGCAATCGCTCTAATGAACACCGCTTTTGCTTTAATGAACGGAAAAAGGTGTAATAGATCATTGCTAACGACCAATGAAAATGCACAAATAGTGGAATTTGCCCTACACAACATGAACAATCTGTTGTTATTAAACCTTCTCCGCTTGTGTATGCTATGAAAAGTGCTACAATACTCGTCCGTTTTAGCCTGTTTTCTATCTGCGTCATATGGACAAGCACTTGGATTACAGATATCATCACCCAACACAGCCAAATTGTCTGTATCCAATCAAATGCTGTGTTAAACGCAAGGAAAGGATACATGTAACCCAAGTACGGTACCACTGGATCACGACATATCACCGATACGCTCGTGCTGGTTATCTCTTTCCAACAGAGATAACTCGATTTCACGTGAACTTGTCCTGGGAATATTCCAAGTTTTTTACGTCTTGTTGACCTCTCAAGTTTCATTTAAGCTGCGTATTGAAACCGTTGATGAAAGATATTTGCAAGACCGTCAGTATTGACAAGAAATTCCGTTCAAGCGGTGCACCAAACGGAAGGTTCTGTTTATTTATTATAAAATTAAATATTATCACAAAACTAATTTTAAATAAAGATCTGATTCCCGGACTCGTGAACAGATTGTTGCTATCATATGTCCCGTTTAGATGTGCGATTTTGTGCGGTGCAATTGTCATTTTAGTCTATGTTTTAAAGTGATAGAATAGAGAGGACGAATTGGATGGAATCATTAGCAGTCACCTCACTGCATAGACAACAGGGACAGCGGAACCGGGGGGCTGGGGGCTAAAACCCCCACTTTTTCTCAGGAGTAACGTTAATGCATTGAGGTCACTGTGTATTATGCATTTTATATCTTTTATTTTCTTAAATTGTCTTTGGGGAGACACCTGAGTTTTAGCGTTAGCCCGTCCACTTGAAATAACGCTCTGCCGTCCCTGGACAGTCACGAGGATATTGCATACTTCTTGTAAACAATCGCAGGGTACAGAATCTATGCAATATATGAATCTTTGGACCAAGAATAAAGTATACAAGGTAAAGAATAAGAGTTCATGATGCATAAACCAAAAACAAAAGAAAATTAACGATATGAATAACAAAGAGCATTCGCGTAAGGTTGTGGTACAAAAAGCCTATCTGTTTGAAATCGTTCACTCGTACTCCACTGGGCGCTGCACGACCATTCACTTCTTTGACTACGGGTGGGAAGTATTCATAGGAACCTTAAGCAATCAAAAAGAATTTGTTGACTGAATGGATGTTAAAATCGGCAAGCAGCTTTCACCGTTCCATGACTTGACGTCATTCGAATCCCTTGAAAATGGTCAGAGTGACGTTTACTTCTCAGAACGAGAACAGAGCTGGGATTATGATTATGAAAATGTTGATTATTAAAATGTTATTGTTTGAGAGACGTCCTCTTTAGCTTTCCTGTGGTCCCTTGTTAGTTAAAGAGCTTGAATGCAGTAAGCAGTTGAATAAAGGAGAGGTAATGGCTGCAACCGGTCAGAGCGTCTCAGTGGTCATCAGAAGGTTGCAGGTTCGATTCCTGTCTAGGGCTCAGAAATCGTTTTTCTGAGGAAACGAGCTTGACGAACGTTCGTTGGTCGTCTAATTGATTTCCGTCATCGAAATTTTAGCTTTATCCATCCCAGTCTTTTCACTTGTAAAAATAGAAACGTGGCTTCCATATCCAAGCCCTCCCTGCTCGTGAAAATTCCAGCTGTAGCAAAATGGACAAAGAAACAACAACAAAAAGAAAGTGCACGTGGGCAAGCTCTGCTAAAAAAACTACTTGATTTAAAATCATCAACAGTCTCTGCGTGCATTCGTAAGAAAACGGAAAACGGCTATAATTTTTATTGATATCATAGATGGGCACAGATACGAAGAGAATAAACTCACGTTGTGTTTTACATGTACGCAATTTTATAGCTTTTCGATCGCGAATCAGGACTCCTGGGTTTCATTTTATTGTGCTGACGCAAAAGCTTGGTGTTTTTGTTTTCTAATCCTTGTGGCACTCAGCCATCTAGGGGTCTTTTTCAGATCAAACTAGCGTTTATTGCATTGTCGAATCAATGTACATACGAATCACGGTCGAACAGTACCGTCGACTTGTTGGTGAAAGGAGTGAACAAAGTTAAATCGTCATAACCTTTTCAACCAAAAACCGAAAGTCAACAATTTGCCACGTCGATGAGGTGCACGCTTTATGTTTTGTGTTTCTTTTGAATTTAAACCATAACACACTGGTTCGACGTGTTTACACGGATCACGTCAAAACAAACTAATCAACTTGTTTATAGAGCAAACTGATCTGGCTTTTTTTTATTTGGCATGTAGTGGATGGGATGTAAAATGTTATTAAAGATCGCGTTCCGTGTAATCTATGTTTCAATCAGCACCCGATTGTTGACATCCCATAAAGCGATTATTCCTTTATGTTGAAGCAAGTTGACCTTGTTCATTGCATGATTGACGTCGATATGTACGATTTTTGGCGTTCCAATCCATTCAAAATGATTAGAGCTGTTGATTTGTACCTGTTTTCATCATTCTGTCAGCTGGGGACGCGACACTGCACACCTCACTATATAAACAGATCACTTTCCAGAGAGTGAAACATATTCTAACGGTGTTGAGGCTTACCTGGAAGAGGAGAAGTAGAACCTACAAGAACTGAGAAGTTAGAGCATAAAAAAGAAATCTCAACCGAATCCAGTGTAAGTGTAGTAATAAAAAAGGAGTAACTGTTACTCAACGTACCATTTTCTCCATGAGTTTTGAATGTTTAAACAGCTGATTTTTCGTATGGAGTGAAAGGCGAAAGCTCAACTGTATTAATGACGAACTGCGTTCGTGCAACATGATAGTTTCCTTTGTGCTCTATGCAAGATCAGTTCTTTTCTGTCTTTACTTTAGCATGAATTTTGCATTCTGTGGGCTCCTTTTGATGTTCGCTTCCAGCTCTGTATCAGAGGTAAGTTTTGGTGCGTGCTAACGTTGGGGATTTTCATGTAACCTTGCTCTTACATTTAGATATTTAGTTAGTTACCTGTTTTTACTGTTCGGGGACTAAAGTGCTGTCTGGCAGTGCGTTGGGCCGACGAAATTATCTTTCCGCGCACATAGCGGTGGCTATGTAGTTTGCATCAGGACACTCCACTGTAGAGCATTATACTAATAAAACGTAGGCGAAGTTGTGTGTTAATCCAAGCAATTCTGCATGATATCGAAATTACAACTCTGGCCAGCAGTCAGACTGGACTCGGTCGATGTTTGGACGGCAAGCGAACGTTCGTCAAGCTCGTTATTCCAAAAGACGATTTCCGAGTCCTGGACGGGAAGTCAACTCCGCAGCTTTCTGATGATCAGTATTTCGATTGAAATTTGTTGCTAAATCAAATAACTATTCGCTATGAGTGTTGGTATGATTGCAATTTTAGCTTTAGCCTTTGCGGCTCGAAAACCTTGGTGGGTTTCCCGGTTGTCTTCTAAACAAGAGAAATAATTAAAATTTAAGTTACTACATTGTCGATGTTCCGGCAAAGCTAGCTGGCGGTTGGTTTGTCTCTCAATGAAATTAGAATCTTCTAGCAGGTAAACAAACTCCATACTAACTCTATACCCGTATCAAGGATTCCGCAAAAAAGCAAGATTTTACCTCACCTTCCTGTGCGAATGGGTATGGTTCTCCCGGGATTTTTAACAGGAATAATACTCCTATCAAAAATCCCGCAAGAATTCTTGCTTTTTATGGGATTCTTGATACGCGTATTATGGGAGATGTAAAGGTGGGAGCACACCATTTGTTAGGAGAGAATTCTGGGGGTACCAAGGTCCAGAGGGGACTCAACGCATTTACACCCGGACATGACCGATTTGAGCGACGCAAGGGACATACAATACAGGAAGGGACGCGAGCAAATCGTGCATCAACAGCAGACGCAAGCGACGTGTAATTTGATGTCTCGATCTTTTTCTCACCAAGTCATTTTGAATGAAGATCTCCAATATTGATACACTCTTTTTTATAAGAATATATTTTATAAGAATATCGAGGCTGAAATTTGCGAAATTTTAAGAACATTTTAAGAATAATCCTGAGGCTGAAATTGTGAAAAAAATATAATTCCGTGCGTTGAAAATCTGTAAACACAATACAATGATTTGTATTTTTAAATGATATGTTTTTCAAATGCTTTTTTTAAAGCCAAAACGGCCAAGTGTCGTCTGACGTGACATCTTGACCTAACCGACTGCAACGAACAGCGATGGAGCACGTGCACAATGTAACGCGATACAGATCTAGACAACAAACACTTGTAATTAATACCCCAATACATCCTTAAACGTAAATGTCATAAGCTACAATTAAGAATATTACAAGAATATTTTCAGCCTAAAATCTGCAGAAAAATAGGAATATTCAGCCTGGGCCGGAAAAACAATATTCTTATAAAAAAGAGTATATTCGTCAAACAGCGGTGCTTCTTTCGTCGGCGACGTCAATGACGACGAAACTGCGGTGGATACACGACATATGTTAAAAGAAAAGTACAGGGTGCATTCCACAATATCATGAGTAAATTGGCCTTAGATACATAGAGATTTAAGAACTGCTTTCGTATGGATGTACATTAACAACTGCAACCTCTTCTTTTGCTAGTTGGCTTTATGGGCCCCAAATTTCAAAGCGAAAGACTGTTATTATCGTCCATCTTTTACCTGACGTTTGCTGATATGTGTTGACAACTCGCGTCTGACCTTAATTCATTTGTCGTTTCTCGTTGGTCCTTCTTCATCTCGTCGAGCAGGTGGGGAGGGGGGGGGATTAAAAATTGATTCGCGTTGCTCGCTGGCGTCGTAGATGCTCACACGTTATTCACTTGTTTCTAAAAAAATTCGCTCGCATCTGGTGTAGATAGAAAGGTATTACCAAGTCTACCATGCTCACAAAGTAACGAAAACCTTATTTGAATACACTTTAAGAATTAGATATTCAGTGAATTATAATTTTTATGGTGGTTATTAAACACGAAATTCATTCGGCGAAGGGCACATTGAGGGGTGCACCAATGACAAATTTTTAGCGGGGCACGCGTCCCTCAGGCTGCCCTTGACGACGCCATTACATTTTACTTACTTGAATTTTCATGAATGTCTAAGTGAAATATTGTGGTATTTTTTACCTAGAGGGATATTAAGAAACTATACTGACTGAAGCGTGGATAATACCATCAGGTTCAGGACGTCAGGCCATCATGAACTTAAATTTACTGGCTCTTAAATTTTAATAATCAAAGAGTCTTCCGCTGTTTTCTCTTGCAGGAACTTGTGAAGTCTTATCCTAGTTCTTGCAAGGAAATCAAGTCAAAACTGCCGGCATCTTTCAGCGGTCTTTACGACATCGTCGTTGACAAGACTGTAATTACAGTCTACTGCGAGATGTTCAAGAATGGTGGAGGCTACACGTTCATTCCGCGACAGGCCGTTCAAAAAGGTAAATTCCCAAGTCTCGTGAAGCAGCTGTTCACAGATCATTCTGAAGTACTGCTGCGTTTCCAAAGGAAGGATGGCCGTCAGCCTTTTACGGTTATAAGCCAGCTACCCGCACAATCAGGAAAACCTCTGACCGTCCTTAAGGATAGCCACACAGGCTTCGCAAAGCCGCAAAACTCAATCCTGTCTGATTACATCTTCCTTGGCATCTCACGTCACTCCAATGGATTTGTCTCCAACAAGAAGCAAGTTACCTACAAAGTGTGTGGCAGCTATCCAACCCTTAGTTACTTCGCCTTCTTTCCCAACCACCGCGAACAACCCATAAACAGCTATCACACGGGCAATCTTGTCTACGAGCGATCTGGTGTCGCAGTGGATTGGCGCAAAACTGGGGTACCATCCTATGGTCATCGTCTGCTCCCCAACGATTTCTTCTTCCTCACCGAGATGCACTTTGGTGGCTGCGGCTGCTATACCTCAAGCGACCGCTGGACCGATGCTATGGGAACCGCCATCGGACTTCGTTGAACGCTCAGCGTGACTCGGCTACAGTGCTCGATCTGACAGTATTTTCCGAACTGCTTAGTTCTTGGGTTGTTTAGCTTCTTTTTTAAAACATTTGTTTCTTATTCATGTTTGTCCCTGCTGTTTCACCGAACGGTTGGACTTGTTAATTTCTGTTGGTGCTTGCATGTTACCTTTTTCATATAATAATGTATGTTGTTAAAGAGCCTTATACCAGCCATCCTTCTTTCTTGCTTTGTTTTTACTATTAAAGTACCATGTGAATAAAACTGTTTGCATTATATTTACAGTTTACAACACAAATTTCCCCAATTATTGCACAAACCAATAACGTAACAAACCAATTACTTAACATTGTCTTGCACATATGGGACTGACAGGAAGTCGAACTCGGTAATTTGTTAGTGTATCATCTAGCATTCTAGCAAACTAGGAACCTACTTTGCAACGAACAAAGTCGTCATCGATCGACGTATTATGAATATTCCTGAACTCAAACTGTAGCCACTCAATGAGAACATTTTGGTAATGACAACTAGCAAAAAACACATGGCCTGTAAAGAATTATTTCAGGATCATCCTCAGGGTAATATGAAACGATAAATTCACGTTAAACCTGGTTTAAAGAATTATTTGCATCAAGAGATTTCAGTGTACAAATATTTAGGAACTATGTTGGGAATTTGCAACACTTCTCGTGCTGACGAAATTTAAAATCTATAGACAAAAACCTTGGTGCAACTCCGGTAATGAAACATAGTACCCAGTGGCGTACCCAAGGTGGACTTTGGGTACCGTGGGTGTTGGTAAGGAACACTACAGACCGGATGCGTACCTCCAAAGTGTTTGTAACAGTCAGTGTTAAAGAGAAAATATATGACGAACAGGTTATTCTCCGATAAAATTCATAATTAACCTACACTGCTGAAGTCTCGAGCGGGATTTGAACTCGCACCTTCGGGAATCCGGTCCGCTGCTCTACCTGTTGAGCTATCGAGTCTACAGGGATTGGAGTTGAGTTATTATCCAACAAGTGCACGAGATATTCTCCCGACAACTTAACGCTATCCATGAGGATGGATGTGCAGTGTTTTAACTCTATTTCAGAATCATCCCCAGGGTAATATGAAACGACAAATTCACAATTATCCTATACTGCGGAAGTCAACTTAAAAAGTTGACTCGAGCGGGATTTGAACTCGCACCTTCGGGAATCCGGTCCGTCGCTCTACCTGTTGAGCTATCGAGTCTACAGGGATTAGAGGCGAGTTATTATCCAACTTAAGTGCACGAGATATTCTCGTGACAACTAACTTTTCAGTTTACTTCCGCAGTGTAGATTAATTATGAATTTATCCTTTCATATTACCCTGAGGATGATTCTGAAATAGGTTATTCTCCCTTGAACATGAACGACAGTTTGTTGATAAATCTATTTAGCAATTTATTTTTCAAATCAGTCAACTGAATTCCACTAATAAACAGTATGACAGTTTTCGAAGTTTAAACAACCTCAGAAATCATGAGACTAAGATCTAGTTTTACCTATATCACGCTCTAAACTCAAGACCCCCTGGAGGGCCTCTTCACAATACCATTCAAACTTTTTACTTGTTGTACTAGCTAAAACAACCCGCTGGCAGGAGTCTGACTGATATATACGAAATAAAAATACACGAATATGAATACGCGAAATGAAAAGGTTTTGGACCTATTCTCGTTTAGGAATAGGCAGAATGGTATTCTAGGTATTCTTCCGTAGAATTGCTTCACTTCCAAGAACGAATTCCACGCTTTAGTTTTCACAAATCTTTATTCGTAATTATTTGTATACGTCCAGATGTCGTCCCGGAGCTTTACAAAAGCTACGAGCATCAATTTTCCCATGTAAGTAGTGAGTTGATAACGAACGTGAGTACTACCAGCACGTTAGAACCCACATCCTCGCCGTCAAGCTCATTCAAGTCCCGGAATATCTCATTATCTGTTCTTTACATACATACATACATACATACATA
>JBAHVQ010209921.1:0-12224 GCA_036872915.1 Nanipora kamurai
AGGGATCTACCACTTGGAATTTGATTTGACCTATTACGATTACGAATTTGATTTGACTTATTACGAATTTGATTTGACCTGTTACGAATTTGATTAATTGATTTGACCTATTACGAATTTGATTTGACCTGTTACGATTACGAATTTGATTTGACTTATTACGAATTTGATTTGACCTGTTACGATTACGAATTTGATTTGACCTATTACGAATTTGATTTGACCTATTACTAGTTTGATTTGATCTATTACGAATTTGATTTGACCTATTACGAATTTGATTTGATCTATTACGAATTTGATTTGACCTACTATGAATCTGATGTGACTTGCGACGAATTTGAAGTGAAAATGGTGTAGTTTCCTTCAATGGGAGAACCCTTAGCTTTTTTTGACCCGTTCAGTTTATGAATGGACAAATATGTCAGCGGTTGTTTTACAAGGTGCGAATATTTAAATTTAATTGAGCGTTTATCGGGCAATCTATTCAACTAGATCAAAAGGCATGTCAAATTGCTTAGACAGACTCCCTGAAAGGTCACAGTATTAGTTCTAATTCTCAACTCTTGGTTTAAGCAGCATCAACTGTATTTGCTTCGTTCCAAAATTATTGTACACAATATACAGACGGTTTCTTTTGGCTTTTTCCAGATTCGACATTCGCTGCAAATAGACGGTAAGTTAATTCTGTTAAATCCTTGAAGCTTTGTTTATAATAGCAAATTTTTTTTTCGCATTCCTGGGCAGCCAGGCATTTAACTTATTTTTACCCAAAAAGATTAGTATTCTGTTCTCTTTGTGTTTAATTTTCTTTCGTTTGATGCCCTTTCTCATGGTCTGCCCGATCACCGTCGCCGGCAGTTGCTCGTTAGATATTTCCGAACACAAAGTTGACTTTCAAATAAAGGATAAAAATCATCAACAAATTATCTGACAACCTCTCCTCTATAGTTTCTGCTCCTTTTCTTGTGCTCTCAAATGAGGTCTCTGACATGTTTTTTCGAAAGGAAGACGCGTTGATACATCGTTCAGTGTCGATTGCAACACCCTTGATATGAGAATTCGTGAGAAATTCTTCTTTCAAGGAACAGAAGAGTTCTCACTTACTTCCTTCGGCATATTCTTTTCTTTCCTTTTGTCTTGTGTATTGTTTTCAACCAAACAAAGCCACGACACGATTTTGGATTCGGGAAATAGCAAACTTATGTATTTTATAGGTACATGTTAATGTGTTGATATTCGAGAATGTCATAATTCCTGAGGAAGGCTGTCTTTGGTGGGTAAACATGGCTATGGGTGTATTTACATGAAGCCGAGTTCGGTTCAGTCGGATTTGTTATTTAATTTGGTTGTTTCCATGAGTCCAGCTTTATGTTTAATTCTCGCCGGCTTAAGCACAGTTCACTTTTCAAACTTACCCGACCCCATCGATCCGGCCTGACTCCAGGTCGTTTTCTCATGTAAACAAACTCTATAAAGTCCAAGGGGCGACTACACGTGCCTGGTTAGCTCGGCTACGCGGGTTTACTCTTACCCGGAAAATTTTATCTATGGGCTAAGCTTTTGAAATTTTCGTCCGGTTACATTTCCGCCGATGAATATTCAAGTGCTCGGCCGAAGACTGAAATTTCCGTCTTCTAATTGCATGATAATGATTTCTTCAGGATACAAGGCTAAAATTGATCGTTTATTTAGTCCCTAAAGCTGCAGCAGGTACCCAAGCTAAACCTTTGTATCAATCAAATGCAGTAAAAGATCTGACTCAAGTATCGTTCCCTCAACTTTCGGGTTTAGTAGAAATTATAAGTCATACCATTGTAAGGGGTAAATAAGTAGAGTTTATGAAATTCCCAAGGGCCCTCTCGAGGCTTCAGAGAATATTGATGGAGTATTTGCGGACTAACAGACTTTTAAGCCCGGTTCACAAGGGACCATGTGGACAAACACAAGCCAGGACAATACAAAAGCCAAAACAAGGGAACGAAATCTAGCCCGCGACCTAAGCCAACCAGCAATGTAGTTCTTCATTGTTTCGACTACGTTATTCACCAGCAATTAAGCATCAACGGTGTTCACAGATGTTGGAAAAGGAAAAACCATGCACCATTGATAGTGCAACCATTTCCATGCTCAATATTGTTAAATGTGATTGTTCGACCTTGATGACAAGTTTTTACTGCATTGATGGCTGCACAAAGCTGGAACAATCTTCCTCCATTAATCAATTTTAAAATTACAATCCCTGCAGTGAAGCTTTATATACGACAAAATTTCTTGTAGTTTACTGCAATCAAAGCCTTTGTAGTCCAAATCGACATCATTTGAAAGAAAATTGCTTATTCCGGAAGAGTGCTGTAAGGCAGATGAGGTACTGCTAGACACCTAAAATCTTGGCAAAGCCGGACGATTTTACGGCTCGTGAAGGGGAGAACTCCTGAAGACCCGAACAAGGAGGGGTTTAGGTGGGACAGAAAGGACTGATCAGTATGGAGATCAGGGAATGTAGGGGTTAAACCCTGATCAGTGTAGTGAGCAGGGGATGTAGGGGTTAGACCCTGAATAGTGTAGTGATCACGGGATGTAGGGGTTAAATCCTGTAGTGCTAGTTTTATTCATGTTAGTAAAATGCCAATTACTATCAATAATTGCAAGAATCAACCACAAAATAACGTTGAAAGTTATAGGTGATTATTCCTTTTTTATCTATTATATGAATTATATTTCATGATATTCTAAAAAACACTCAGAAACTTTCTAAATTATAATTGTAAAATAGTCAAACGATTGGTCGCCAAGGATTTAATGGCTTTTGATATATATTATGCTGTTCAAACTGGAGAATGCCAAGGACTCAGAAAAACTCTGAGATCCAGACGGGACTCGAACCAGCCACGAAATTAATGTTAAAAGTTAAATCTCATATAATTTACCGAGATTTGGCGACATCTAAAGCGGACTTGCAGTCCAGCCAGTCATTGCTGACGAACTCGTCCCAGGTTTAAACTGACCGAAGTAACCTTGCTCTGCCACCTCAGTTCTTGTGGCTCAATGGTTCGAGGGTTTGGCTAGCATTCAGAACGTTGTGGGTTCTAGTTCCATTTGGAACTCAGAGTTTTTCTAAGTAGTTGGCATTCAACAGTTGAACAGTAAGATATATCGAAAGCCTTGTCAAAGCGAGTTGTTCCGACTTGCAATAGACAAGACATTTCTCAAAAGTTTTGAAGTTTCAGACCATTGAAAGCCATAGGTGCTGCTACAACGTCTCAAGGCGGCGAAAAAGCTTTAACGCACATCTTGTTTACTGGCTGGACAACGTTTAGATTTCTATTGAGAATACATAAAATTTACAGCTAATCTTTGTTTTTCATGAAATTTTGAATTGTCAAGAAACGTCTACGTTGTCGTCGACGTTGTGTTTTTGGAAGTTCCTACTCCTTTGGCAGTTAACTCCTTCACTGCCAGATTTCTACCTTTGAAGACTAATATCGTCCGGCGTTAGCCAACGTAAAATGAAAAAGTTCCCCGGGGCCGGGCAGGGCAGGAGTTAATTATCTGGTCCGAAACCCTTTCGCTGTTATCCAACGTAGTTAGTCATGTAGGTTAACTCCAGACTTCAGTATTTTACTTGTCTAACGCCAGACGATTTTACCAGTCAAGGGGAGAACCCTAAATAAGGAAGGAGTTAAGAATGGTTTGAAATACATCTCCTTAACTCCTTGCTGTCCCTGTTGTTCGTTTTCGAACCATACAGACTTTAGTATTTTACTTGTCTAACGCCAGACGATTTTACTCGTTAAGGGGAGAACTCTAGGTAGGGAAGGACGTAAAGCGGTTGGCTCCACCCCGATGCAAACCCCTTGACCTCCTTCTTGAGAGTGACCTTTACAGGCATCAGGTTGATCGATCCGATTGACGTATCCGTTTTCACATTCCGGCGAGATAAGAGAAGGTGTGTTGGAACGACAATCGATCTTCGTGCCTTTTGGTCACATACACTACAAAATAGGCCGACACCGGCTTCTTCAAGGTACAGTTTTTGTGAACGATCAAGTTGGGAGTGTGTGTCAGTATGATGTGAATATTTGATTATCCACCTCGTGACATTATTTTCGATGGCCACGGGTGCCGTTTCATATTGTTTGGTGACAAGTCTTTGCTCTTCTTTAGCGAAAACTTGTCTGCCAGGGAGGTAGTCCTGATGCTGGAACCAAAGCCTTGTTTCTACTAGTTTCAATTTCATATATTAATTTCAAAAGATCAGTCAGTGGTAATGAGAATGCATAATATAAAATTTGACTACCCGCTTAAAGATCTGCTTATAGTGTGATATTGTGTTTATATTTGTATTCAACGTGACAGTCGAAATACGTTTAGAGAAAATCGTTGCATCATAGCATTATTGCATTAATATCTGGAGTATTTTATCTTTTCCCTTACAGGGAACAAACTTATACCGAACTAAGCTCGACATTTCAAAAGATTTACTTCCATACGTTGGCATTACAATACAATCTTAATAATATTCTAATACTAACAATAGTACTATATCTGAATATATATACCTATGTTATATATCTACCTATGTATTACTATATGTTATATTACTATATGTTATATGTATATACGTTATGTATAATGTTATGTTATAGTACTATATCTGAATATGTGTATATATATATATATCTACTATCTATATATATATATATACTTTATCTGAACATCGAGCAATTATTCAAAAGTGGGTATATGCCATGAAAACTTCACCGTAATAATCATGAATAGTAAATTCAAGATAACACAAAAAGGCAGAATTACTATAGGCAGCTCGTGGTTTTGCTAATACATTCTTTTTGGTTCGTAGATCAGACTATTTAGATCCGGGAAACGGTCAACAAATAATAGTATGTCTATCGTTTCAATGAATAATAACAATAGTAATAAAGAAGATTGAAGGAGGTAATTTTTTAATTTATGATGTGTACAAAAGTGGGTGAGACAAATCCAATTCTGTCCTTTCTGTTTAATAACGATTTTTTCACACGTCGTGCGTCGTTTCTTAAACCACAAATTTTAGTAGTACTAGTTGAAACGTACTCATTTTTTCCTGTTTGCCCGGGACGGAAGCGCAATCCAATTGTGTAGTAATTGATAGGATATTTTTGCGTCAAGGATATCACTTTTTTGTAACAAGGTATCAATGATCGTAAATTGGTTTACTGAATTTCATTTACTTTCATTCTGGTATGTTCTACCTAGAAAACGTGAGCGAATACTATATATTATTCGTTTTTCAAACTTCCATTGCACTCGGCATGCTGTTAAAACGAGATTTGAACATTAGAACAATGCAAAGGCCTTTCAGAAACCAGTTTCCGGATAGGCTCTTAAGATATGACGTCTGATCGACCCATTCGCAGGACTAGAAAGTTCTGACGTCTTCCAAAACGAAGAACTTATGAGGATTCCTTTGTTTACAAGCATTTTTCCTTCAACGGTGGAATATGTGGTAAGGTTCTAGTACGTGGGTGTATGGATTAATACTGGCTTACAGCTATTATATTCAAATTTCATAGTAGTATAGAAACACGAATTAAAGTTTGGGAGAACGATGGTGGGAACACAAGCTCGAAGGAGCAAGTGTTTCTTCCATTTCTAGCCCAATTACACCCACCACTGTTTTTATAACTCGATGAGAACAGGGAATTGATGATATCTATTCTCTTGATAAAATGAGTTTGAGAAATATAGCAGAAATAACACCTCTTTATCGTTATTAAGAAAGTTTGAATAAACCTTAATGATGAGCATGGTGTACGTATTGTCGACGTGGGCTGTTTCAAGTTTCCTGTCAATTTATGGAGACACGGCTTTCGTACAAGATCGTTTTATCAAAGCGTTTTATATTCAGCTTGGTATTAACATTACACTAGTATCAAGCTAGACTTCAAGCTTCCTGTTGCTCTAACACGAGTGCTAATCCATAACTAATCATTAACCTGTTGATGTATTCGTCTTTCTTGGGGTCCCAGTTCAAATATAACAAGATAATATACTTTGAAAGCTGAACACAAATGTTGTACATGCGGAGCTTCCAGTATATCAGCCGATCAACGAGCGTTAGTCAAGTCATGACCTCAGAAAAACGATTTCTGAACCTTAGACTGAGCGTTACCTCATCAGTCATCAGAAGGTTTTGGGTTCGATTCCCGTCTTCTAAGGCTCAGAAATTGTTTTCCTGAGACTATGAGCTTGACGAACGCTCGCTGGTCACGATTTAACCCACAGTATTAGAAACTCTCAACCTATTCAATCCTGTAAACGTATGATTAGAAATTGTAAAATTTGACTTTTTATGCACATAATTTGTACGGTAGAATTAAGTTAGTATGATTATAGTTTTGTTTGTATTTACGAATTTAACTTATTGCACGCCCTATTGGAAGATCACTCATTTTTTCCCCCTATTTGTAAATATTTTTACTCTAATGAAATAGTACCGTGTCGAAATATAGATCATTATTATTATTATCCTATATAGATACTACGCACGGACTATTCCTGAATCATCCTCAGGGTCGTATGAAACTATAATTTACAGTTATCCCTCGAACGGGATTTAAACTGGTTCCTTCAACACCCTACTGTTTCCCGCACATGCGAGTTCGAATTTCGTTCAAGTCCAGTCAATGTTTCGCATTTAGACTTGGCGAGTTCTTTTTGGTATCCTGATACTAGGCCACATGACGAACGCCCGAAGTGCGTGCGGTATCTCAGATTATAAAACCAAATCACATGATGGTTTCGCGATTGTTGACGCCAATATGCCAATAGTTCTATTTTGAGAAAGACTAAAATGGGGTCGAAACTGTGAGACAATTCAATTGATGATTATAGGTCAGTAGAAACTGTCTTATACGCCGAGAAAATTACACAATCAACCTATCCTACGACAGTCAACTAGAAAAGTTAATCAATCAATTAATTAGTCAACTCAAATGAGATCAGTATGGTCATTTGATCCAATTTTACGCGCACGTGAGGTCCTCGCTGAAAAAACAGCGGTTCGTGTGAGCATGTGTAGGGTTTTCATTCTATCGAGATAGTCATCCTCAGACAAGATAAGAAAGAGATATAATAATGACACGATTGTCCAACATTTTACTGAAAGGGTAGAATAAGAGCTGAATTTTCCCCTAATTTTATTCCCTCGGATGATTGTGACAATTCAAATGTAATTGCTGGCAAATGAAAAACTGACCCGAAAGGTTACTTCCTCATATTGCCCTGTCGTACCTTCTATGTATACCATTAACACCTTCGTTCACCTTACTTATCCGAATAAAAGGCTAGGTTCGAGTTGTTGACCGAGGGAACGAGCGGTGGTACTTGGATTCAGATTAACGTCCATGCAGGGGGTACCTTCAGTTGACCACCGAACCCTCTCACCTATCACACCAACGAGTTGGCGGAAAAGAAAAAGGAACATGCCATTATAAGGTGGAACAAAGATTGGTACGGTGGGTAGAAACTTTGTAAAGCTCCCGTCAAACACGCCTGACCAGTAACCGGGCCAGTGGGCTAATGCTACACCCTCGAGGCTACGTGCTCGCACCAGTCCTATTGTTACCTAACTGTTTACCTTGGTTATTGCATAACCTCGTTAAAAAAACCCTTTTATCTACGAGGCCTTTAACGTAACTGAGCCTTACCAGACACTTAATCTAAAAATTCTTTAATTTAAGGTACGCAGGAATACCCGTCAGAGCTGGAAGGTGTTAACCCAAGATTATCATTCCAGAACGCAGTAAATCGATTTTTCTTTTCTTGTTCGTGGCATTAAGATCGTAAATATTTCTGGTGGCATAAAATGGCCTCGAGCGAGGAAAGTCGGGTGGAAACCGGTACAGGTGCCAAAGGAATTGATAACCCAACATTTGAAAGCGGCGACAAGGAAATTAAAAGGTACTTGAAGGCAAGAATGAAGCTGTACATACACTGTGCAACATTCCAAGCAATAGCACACAATACCGTAAAATTGAGCTTGTAAGCCCTTCCGAAAATAAGCCCCGCTCAAACATATGTCCCCAAATCTTAGACGCAAACATCCTTCCGTTAATAATCTTCTCTCGAATATATGCCCATATGGGCCTATATTCGGGATTAGCCTTCATAGACCTTGTTTTCAACGCCATTTGTTGTGTTCATTCAGTATAGCACAAAAACTTGTTACTGTTTGAATTGTCTTTTGTTGAGTTATCAACAAGCAATATTCTCATGTGCACTTTGAAGAATTCCAGACTCAAACTTCCCTCCAATAATAAACCCTCTTCGAAAATAAGCCCTCCCCGAAAATATACCCTCCCCAAAGATAAGCCCTCCGAAGATAAGCCCCCAAAAAGTCCTTTGAAATAATATAAGCCCAGGGCTTATATGCGGAATTTTACGGTATCGCATGAAATGCTGAATGGTGTACACTAGGATAATATCTCAAGTTGGTAAAATTTGATAAAAAGAAATCAGTGCAGCAGTAGAGACGATGAGCAAAGGTTCCTCAAGCTCATAATCTGCGAAAAACGATTTCTGAACCCTAGATGGAATCGAACCCGCAACCTTCTCATGATCGGTGAGCTCTAACCATAGAACTACCACGACTCAGATGGTGAGCTAAGGTGCTGGTTCGTTATATGTACTGTCTAAGCGGAAGTCACGATATGATAATGATGGAAACATTGAATGCTAACTAAACACTAATAATCAGAAGTTTGCTGGTTCGATTCCCGTCTAGGGCTCAGATATCGTTTTTCTAAGATTACAAGGTTGACAAACGTTGGCTGGTAGTCTGACATACGCCAACACGATTTGCGTTCAGCATTCAATTAATGCAGCAGTAGGTTAGTGAAAGTCTAAACCTAGTAGTATCCTGTCCTTAATTTATCTTAACTCTAAATCATTCCTGATGTTACTCGCTGGCTTCAAATTTCATTCTCGTCCATGCGATTTAGGGTGCAGTAACACGAGCAGTAAATTGCTGCATGACTGATCTCCCTACAATGTTGCACTTATTACTATCCACTTGTGCACCTTGTCGAACAATACATTTTCATGTTGCAAGATGTCACAATTAGACGCTGCGTTGTTGAACTGGTTTTGGGCTTTGGCAGCATCAGCCTGAAATTGTTACTTCTTGCGTCCATTGAGTCTTGATTCTTCCGGGGTTCAGTTGTATTTTTCATTCTTGTTTACGTAGTCCATATCAATGGTGTAGCGACAGCGTTAGGTCTAAGGGAGCGAGTTAATTAGAGTCGAAAAGCAAAAAGTCGTTTTCGGTCCCCGAATTATAAAGGCGTTTACCTGACGATCGCATGAAGAGGAATAATGGTAGTCTCTCGCACGTGTCTCTCACCTCTGTGACCGGAGTTCGATTCCTGGCTTCATGTAAGCTTCTGACTGAGGTTGCCTTGGTTACATATAAGAAAAGTGTTGTCCAGTTTGACTCTACCAACCATCAAGTGGCAACACTAGACCCATGAGGAATAGCCCTTCCTGAACCTCTGGGCAGGCACAACTTAGAAACTTGATGGGATAATTCAGCGTAAAGAAACTTTAACTTCAGTTTCAAATTTAACTTTGATTTTAATTTTAAGAAGAATTATGATGTGTATTATGGAAAACTTGAAAAACTATACTTGATCAATGGGCCAGGGTTCAAGTGCTTCTTTTAAATTTTTTCCTGATTATGGTTACTTTTTCGTCTGATAAACTCCACCATCGAGATTGTGATGCAAGTTTTCATCTAAACTGTTAGTCTCTTGCAACTTGAACATGTTCAATATGGACAAGCATTGGTCAGAAAATAGCTAAAACTAATTTGTTTCACAGAAAACGAGAACAATCGGGTCAATAAGGAACATTTTCTACGAACCTATGCATTATAGCCTTTACAATGTTTTCTACAATGTACGAAATATTTTTCACCTTTGCATAGCCGTTCGTGTCGTCGTAAGGAGTTGCCAAAACATCCCAGGTTACTTCTGATGTCTCCCGTCAATGGATTGTATTCTCATTTAAGTTGATGAATCCTTCAGACATTTGTATTTGTCCCACTCTTCTACAAAGTGACCCAGTTTTTGTGAAAATTCATTGAGGCAAATTTCAGTCAGCCGCACAAAAACCGAAGCCATATTAACAAATTTGTTGGGAATTCACTTGTTAAAGAACGTAGATGTGTGTGTGTTGGATTTGTACGATTGTTTGAGAGAAGTAGACTCGCCTGTTTGGGGCTTCCTCAGATATGCATGCAATGACGATTTGGTGTCTCCTTCACAACGGCACTTCGTGTCGTAACGCAACACTCCTCCACTGGACCGACTGATTAGCTGGGTACAACATTCCTTTCGACATTGTTTTATATTGGTCAATAGTTAAATACCTTATAAAAATTTGTCGCGAATTTCTAGTTGTCGAATTTTGCAAAAAGCGAGCCGGGGTTGGCTGATTACAAGATGGGAATGTTGCGCTCTGGTAAATAATTGAGCATGGGGAGGAGCCTTGCGTGACGACAGAAAGAGCAACTACAATACAAACCACAGGTGATTTCGGGTGGCAGAATTTCAGCGATTTGTAGTTGATTGTCTAAGGGAATTGATGTGAGGGCTCCAAATATCCACCTTATGAAGTTGTCAAGGCTACACTGATGGATTAGGCTGGGGTGTGTGGTTCGACAGATCCTACAGAGCAATTTTTGTCAGTATTTCACTTATATCAACGTAAATTCAAATATAGTTTTATTAAACTACGTGTAAATATGTTGAAATGCCACGGATTTTCCATCCCTTTTATCGGCTTGTGAATCAATTGCCCCGAGGCAATCCTATTATGACGTAGCAAAACTAACACAACGAAAATAGCTAATCAAGAGATAAGACAATATTTTTGAATTATTTAAAATTCATTTTGTCTCTAAACAAGTTGTGTCGGCAACGGAACAGACCAATGTTTCACACGCATTAAAGGATTATGGTTGGACTTGTTTGCTAAGAGACTCCTCACAGTTGTTTGCCCTGATAAGCCCTTAGCGCCGCCGGCGCCTTATGACCTGGTAGCCGAAGTTGAATAGGAAACCGCGACAGCGCAATACAATCACAAGACACAAATTAGAGTAAGACAAACCCTTGTTCACATGAAGGCTCCGTCAGTTTGCAGTTTGGATGGCCATAAGAAAATTAAATTGATGTAAGTACTAGATTTGTACATTTTGAAGTTACAGGTACAAATTACTTAGCCAAACATATACACGCAAAGCTTGGATCACACCCAAAGCCTTGCACGTAGAAGCTCAATCGTTTTGAAACATCTTAAAACACAGACTAGCTGCACAAACGTTTTCAACTTCAGTAGGGATGTACGATTGCCAGAGGTCATTACTTGGGCCAGGCCCTTGGACGTCGTATTTTTTATCGACGAGGCAAATGTGCATTTCTCAATTGCTGACCGTTTTATTGTACGTGTGGCAGAGTGAATCGCATTCGGTGGCTTATTTGTTTATCACCTAGCCAACTACCAGTTTACAAAGTTTAACTTACTTTACGACAGACAACTTTGCTACCATTAACATTCTTATAATATTTTTACTCAAACTGTGCCTTCTCACTGTAGAATTATTACGCATAGAATGCGCGCTTGGTGACGTGACAGGGCAAATTGAACAATTTTTTGCCCTTACAAATCCGCCATGTTGGATTTATGTGTTGACGCCAAGAATAAAAAAGTTGTTCGAAAAATAAAGCTCAGCTGCCGTATTGTTTTCCTGTGAGGTTTACCACGTTTAGATCATCCACTAGTCTAGTTTTTTCCACACATTGTAATGTCAAGCAAAACGGGCCACAAAAAGATCGAAACTACCAACAACATCAGAAAGAACCGTGTTTGTTTTTGTATACAAATAGTCCTGGGGAGACTTTTTGAACAAAATGGCGGATTTATTTGGGAAAATCACTTGAAAATGATGACCTCCATGGTTGATCTCATCCCTCTTAATTACTGGCAAGAGATTGGAGCCCAATTTCTATGTCTAATAATTCTAAGCTCCTCACCGAATAATAATATCAAGAAGCTACACGTGCCATAAAGAATTGCGCCACAACACAATTGTAACGTGTTAATTAAAACAGACTGCTTCCGGACAGTTAAATATATTGTAATAGGATAGACTCAGGCGGCAGAGA
>JBAHVQ010209953.1:0-12221 GCA_036872915.1 Nanipora kamurai
CTTGCAGTTAGAGCGCTCTGGCAAATGACTTTGATGTCCCACATTTGTGAGGCATCAAAGGTGACTGTAAATAACAGGCATTTCATCCTGCTCATCAGCACTACACCGATGAGGCCCAAAAGGCCGAAACGGTTCCGTCTGTAGTTATATATATATGTATATTAATAATAAACTTTTGGTCACAGAATTTATACTCTATTTTATCTTTATATTATTTCAGAAAACTATTTACATACTTATTACAACTAATGTGACAGTCCTTTATTTTTGTATGTCCTGACATGAAATTTTTGAATAAAGCACGTCTTGGTTTTGCTCTGCCAGCAAATGATTTAGAAGCCTTTGCTGCCTTTTCCTGAGCAAGGACAACTGAAACTAAAATAGTATTGTTTAATATGTTGCTGTTTTTTAGTCGACTAAGATGCAATTAGTGCAATGAGGTACCTGGTGTTGTTGGAACATCTTCAACAACATGTCTTTTTCAAGCATGGTGTTCATGGGGGCAGGTGTCATTTCATCTAACTCGTCACAAGTTTTTTGTAGACTACCATTTTGAGATGCTCTCACATATGTCTGGTAGATCTCTTCAACATATTCTAACAGTATGATGGATAAATTTATTTAACCCATTAAAACAATTCATTCACTCTTCTCACTAGAAAAGTTGTCTCGCACGACAATCATGCTCATCACACCATTACTTACGAAAGTTTTGGTTTTCTTTTCTAACTCTAACTTTGGCATCACCACCTTTAAACTTTGGATAGGAGATCTTGACCTTAGGTGTGCCATCTTCATTGTATTTTGTTTTGCGTGACAAGTTTGCATTGCAGTAGAATTGAAGTAGAAATGGGCAAAAGAATTAGCCTACCTGTTCTAGTCAACAACTAGTCTAATTTTAACACAAATACCGACCTGCAGTATATACCAGTAAATGAATATGCATTCATTTTTGGGGAGAACTGGTCTAAACTCATTATTACATGGCATGAACTTACCATTCTCTTGGCTCTTGCAGACAAAGGACTTTCAGTTACTATATCATATTTAGGGACTGCCACGATGCCAATCTCATCGGTAGCTAGGACCAGAAAACAACAAATACTGGAATTAGGGGTCGGATTCCAGTTTGCTTGTTTCAAACACACGAAATCTATCCACTGCTTACATCTCTTTTTGGCTTCTGGCCTTTTGTCCCCAGAAAATGGTATAAAATGAAGCGACACTCCTTTATTTGCATTAGAGACATTACAGCAACCACCTTCAATACATCTTTTTGGCATATTTTAATTTGCATGACGTTTTTGCGCCGTTACCTTCAGGATAACAACACTTCAATAATACACGCTATAATGTTTTTAGTATGAATAAGCTCGACCGGATCCTACTGTGACGTCACTAGACTGATTTGGTACCGAATTTTTACTTTAAAATTCTGTGTTTGAGTGACTATAACTTTTGAACTAAACTTGCGATTGCAATTTGGTTTTCAAATAGCGTATATACTGCCAACAAAGATTCATATATGTGATTTTCATTTCATTTCAGGTAACCCCTTGCGAAAGTCAATTCACCTTTAACCAAATGTCTGCAGAAGATCTGTCCAACATTCTTAATAGTTCAGAGTCAGGCAAAGTAGCAGGACCTGATCAAATTTCAATCAAATTACTAAAAGCTGCAGGTAATACTCTATGTGAGACATTACTGTATATCTTCAATCTAGTTTTGGCAACGGATACTTTTCCTGACTATTTAAAATTAGCCAAAGTAACTCCAATTTATGAGGAAGGTGATGGAAGTCAATGTGGAAACTATAGACCAATCTCTGTGATTTCGTGTATTGCAAAAACTCTATAAAAACTAATTTTTGGTCAATTAATCTCCTTCCTAGAAGATAAGATAATCACAAAACAACAATTGGGCTTTCGCAAATTTCACTCTACTGAAACTGCTGTACTACATATTACTAACAAATATCTACTCAATATTGACAAAGGTCTAATAAATGGAGTCTTGTTCCTTGACCTGAAAAAAGCATTTGATACGGTTAACCATAAAATCCTTTTGGCAAAATTAAAACTATATGAAATCAAAGGAGTTGCTCTTAAGTTATTCCAATCTTATTTAACTGATAGAATGCAAACATGCAGAGTACAAGCAGCTGGGTCTCAACTAAATAAGATAACATGCAGGGTTCCCCAAGGATCCAACCTGGGGCCGCTATTATTTTCACTTTATATAAATTATCTTCCCAATTACCTTAATCAAACACAAGCCTCTATGTTTGCAGATGATACAAACATATCAAGTACTGGTGTGTCGCCCGCAGAAGTAGGAAGTAAGATAAACAGTGACCTGTGTAGGGTCAAAAGAGGGCTAGAGGCTAAGTTAACCTTAAATGTTAAGAAAACAGAGTTTATGTTGGTAGCCTCCAAAAGAAAACTGAAGCAATTCTCAGAAGACCCGCACATACTAATTGGCAACCACACTATAGATTGGGTGACAAGTAAGAAAGTCTTGGGGATTACGTCAGACGAAGAACTCAAATGGAATGAAAATAACAATATACAGTGCAAAAAAACTCTCGTTCTATTGCCTTATTGAAACATTCAAAATGTTTTGAAACTCAAAATCCCTTAATTCACATCTACAACTCGCTAGTTTTACCCCGTTTTACTTACTGCTCAAATGTCTGGAATGACGGTAGCCACACACACATCGACAAGTTATACAAATTGCAAAAAAGAGCGGCCCAAATAATTACGGGATCATACTATGGAGTACGTTCACACAAAATATTTAACAACTTAAGCTGGGAACCAATAGAAAGAACACTTATCAAACTCATTAATAATTTAGGAGGAAAATTCAAAAGAAATGAATGTTTAATCAATATCTGTAAATCGGATACAGAATCGTCCTGATTTACATAAACTTTTTCCTCAATTTACTAAGCTAAAAGTAGTTTGAAAACATGGCTATTTAGATGCATCCGTTTGATAAGTAAGATAAAGCACTCGCATCCTATCTTGCTTGCAGCTCGCCTTGTAAATCAGACACAGATCGGCTGCTCATGCTTTATCTATTACTTAAAAAACGCGAATTGACCATGACATTTAAGGTCTTACAAGGCAAACTGCCAGGTTATATGTCAGACATGTTCAATATTACCCACAATAGCATGTATTTGCTAAGGAGTAACGACCATAAGCTATATCAAGAAAAACCTAATACTGAATTTATGAAAAAATCTTTTTCATACCGTTGGGCTTCCTCCTGGAACAATCTCCCAGGTGACGTTGTCAACGAGATTACAAGCAACTCTCCTTAAGAAGTTTCAAGACCATCATTAATAATTACTTTGACAATGCAACTGTGGGCATTTTATTAGAAAGTACGATGAGTAATGGTAATAAAGTAGAGTTAGGATGTCTCTGAGAACCAAACAAGCATGAACATATTAGGCTAATATATGTACTTTAAATTGTACTGGTGAAATCACGTATGTTAGTCTTTTGTGTTTTGTTAGTATTCTCATTTGTTAAATCCTATCAATTTAGTTTTAACGGCCCCTTGAAAAGCACAAGGTCACAGAATCTTGCATCTTCTCCATCTTTGAGGGGTTGAAACTTTGAAATATCTCGGGTTATCGTGTCTGAGATAAAGCGAGGATCTCCATGAATGGCATCTAAGAACTGCCAAGCTGTGTCGTAATCTGACGCAATGCCTTCAATTAACTCAAGAGGATTTCCCTGTAAGCAAACGCGTAAAAACGTGATTGAATCTCGCTTGCTGTACCTGGATTCTATGGCGTGTTTGAAGTCAGCGCGGAATATGGAATACTCTCTGGTTTCTCCATTTTAAAACCACATGTTGATTCACCTTGAAGGGTATTCTGAGAGTTCACAGCTGTTGTGTTGTTTGTTGACAAACTTGGCACCATCACAACACTATCACCTTGAATTTCTTGCGTTGTTTCTTCTTCGTTTAAATGAACTTGACCGTTATTGGTTGAAGTTTCGCCGTGTACTGTTTGGTTCACTGTGTTTGATTCACTTTGCAATGCGATTGTCAGATAATCGTTCGCCTTTATTTTAATTGCAAGAATCTTTGCTGACAGTCATCCATCCATGCGTCTTGGGAATCATATTCTTCACCATCGTCAGGGAATTGCATAAATATCTCGTGTTTTGTTGCTAAATCACTATACAATGTTTCTAAATTCGTGTGCGCTTTTTGAACCTCATTGGCAGGTCTACTTTTCTCGAGTAAATAAACTGTAGAATTCACTCAATCTTGTATATTATATCTTTATTAACAAACACAACTTCGCATGATCTTTTGTTTTGTACATGAGTAAAACAACCCCCTGGTTCCATCTAACATCAAGTTTTTAATTTTCTCGCCAGTCCGCTGGCCAGGTTATAACTAGTCCCTACAAAACCAAGCCATTTCCAGCCCTTGTCAGACTGGACTTCATATACCGCTTCCTTGTCTATATCACTCATTTTGTCAAGCTCCTTTAAAATCCTCAGTTAGCTAGAAATAGAATTTATGTTTCGCCAGTGTCTGACACACGTAGAGTTGAAATGAAACTGCTCTGAATCATATATAGCTGAAGTAATTGGTGTTATAGTAGCCAACTTCCCAGGTGTAGAGTTTGGACCTTTACATTATTGGAACTTGGACAGAGATAAAGTTAAGGCACTATCAGCCTCTAAAGGAGATTATTCTAAATCTGTATATCTGTCCAAGGCAACTCGTACAGAGTCATCCTGGTGGGTTGATAATATTAAGAAGTCACACCAATTTATCAGATGTATCACTAGCTGGCTGGGGACCACTGGTCTAAAGCAGAGCAGAAACTACATATTAATGTGTTGGAACTTAAAGCTGCCTTCTTTGGGGTCAAAGCATTCTGCTCTCATATGAACTCCATCCATAGTTTATATTAACAATATCGGGGGCTCCAAATCCATTGAGCTCAATGCACTGGCATATGAACTGTGGGACTGGTGGATATGCCATAACATCTGGATTACAGTAGCACATATACCCGGTGTTCACAATATCATCGCAGACAATAGGTCCAGAAAGTTCAAAGATGAACATGAATGCATGCTCAATAAAGTAGCTTTTCAGCAGGTTCTCTGTAGCTTCCCAGACCTTAATGTAGACTTGTTTGCAAGTCGACTAAATCATCAGTTAAAAACATATGCATCATGGGAACTAGACCCGTTTTGCACATATATTGATGCATTTACAGTGGATTGGGGAAAACTAAAATTTTGTGCATTTCTCCCCTTTAGCTTGATTCAACGTTGTATTCAAAGGATTCTTACAGGCCAAGCCTTAGGGATACTGGTAGCACCTCTCCAGCCCACCCAAACTTGGTTCCTTCAACTACGATTGATGGTATGCCCTGTGTCTGGGAATCACCTAGAATTACCAAACCATATTACTGAAGTGGTCATGTCATGCTGGAGAAGAGGTACCCAAAAACTATACCATACCCACATCAACAAATGGTTGGACTTTTCCCATCAGATACAGATTAATTACTCTAATCCAGGGCTAAGTAATTCATTGCAACTTTTGCACACACTCTACGAAAAGAATTTGAGTTGCTCAATAATTAATACAGCTAGATCAGTATTGTCAGTAATGGTTAAAGTTGAAGGATCAGAATCATTTGGGACCCATCCTAAGATACTTAAAGTGGGTCTTCTTGAACAGAAAACCTGTACCTTAGTATAGTTGTGTTTAGGATGTTAGCCTAGTACTCCTAACAACAAGATTCCTCTTAAGGATCTTACTCTAACGTTGGTCATGCTTTTATCTTTGGTGACAACACAATGGGGTCAATCTATCCATCTATTGAACTTATCTGGAATGGCATTAACTGCTAATGCCTGTACTTTTCATCTACTGGAGCATACAAAGACCAGTTGACCGGGATGTGGTGCTCCCTATGTAACATTTAAGATTTACTCCAGATGGGGACATGTGTCCCATTAACACCCTCTCTGAATACGTAGAGAGGACCACACCCAACTGCTCATCAGCTATGTAAAGCCTTTTCAACCTGTCTCTTGGGACACCATCTCACGCTGGACAAAGTGGACATCAACACAAGCATTTTTAAATCTCACAGCACGCTAGCTGCCTAATGCACTAAAGTTAAAGCCAAGTCAGTGCCTGTCGACTCTATCATGAAAGCAGCAGGGTGGTCTTCAGAAGATACTTTCTGCAGATTTTATGACAAACTCATAAAATTCGTGATAATGATGATCTGGCATATGCTATGTTGACTGAATAATTGTTTATTTTTGTTGTTCATGAGCATCATGTTATACCTGTTGGTGTTATCTAGTTGGCATTAAAGCATGTTTCACCATTGTTCATGGGACTGGTTTTGTTTCTGGCTACACTAAACTTTAAAGTCTCATGTGATCCCTGCCAGTCATGTGGTAGAATTGGAAAATTAAATGAGACTTACCTGTAAGTTGAAATTTGATTGAAGTTCTATCATGTGACAATAGTGAGTTTACGATTCACGATGTGTCGCTTGAAGACAGCGTATGTGAGACTGGGATCTAGCATGGTCAGAACTTGCTTACAACAAACAACTTTCAGAATGCAACACAGACGTATTGCGAGTAGAAATATCTTATTGGTTTTCACCAATGGTGTGGAAGTTTCAAATGCAAAATGGCGGATTTATTTTTACTACACCAGAAGAACCTTGATGATGATGATGAACTCATGCTACTTCTGGAGGAAATTAATCACCAAAATTTGCTTGTGAACTATCTGCATTGGAAATACGACCTATTTTCTCTGGAGGACATGAGTGAGGACGAGGTTGAAGTGGAAATGCAGTTTAAGAAACATGACATGTACAACGTTGCTCATGCACTTTGTTTACCAGACACCTATCGTTGCTATGATGGGGATGGCGTGGAAGCCTTATGCCGGTCCATTCGCTGATCTTGTTTCACGATTTGGAAGGCCTGTACCTCAACTGTGCATGATAGTGAATAGATGACACCTGTATGTCTTGAACAGTTTGCTGAGGGAATATTCGACAACTGCTGGGGATTTGTTGATGGGACAGTCAGGCCCATCTGTCGTTCAATGCGGGATCAAAGAGCAGTGTATAATGGGCATAAGAGAGTGGATGCTCAAATTTCAATCAGTTGTTGCACCTAATGGTTCAATAAAACTTGTATGGGCCAGTTGAAGTAGAAGACATGATTGCAGAATGTTACAGATGTCTGGTCTTTTAACCCAGTTAAAAAGAGTTTCTCTCTCAGGATGGGGGTCCACCATGCATTTATGGTGACCCTACATATCCACATCGTATTCACATACAAAGTCCTTTCGAATATGTGCAATTCTGCTGCCCGAGGAGCAAGCTTTTAATGGCAGTTGAATGTGTGTTTGGGGGAGATTGTTGTAAACTATTTTAAGTTTATTGATTTAAAAAAAAATTTGAAGATTGGACTTAGTTCTGTGGCGAAATTCTATATTGAGTGCTCTCTTTAGAAATCCCCTGATTTGTTTGTATGCTAATACTACAAAATTTTTTAACTTAAGACCACCGACACTGCGTGAATATTTTATGGTAACTCAACACCAATGAAAAATATACATTGTGTCCCTGTCCTCACCTACATTGTAAACATCGTACAGGCCTTCCATTAAAGCCCAACAAATCAGTATGATTGGCAGAAAGCTTCAAACATGTACCAAACACTAACACATGAAATGCTGTGACTAATATGGGAATTTAAGTAGACTAATATTACGGCAGTTATATCAAATATGAACATATTCCTGATTTGGAAAAAAAAAGTTTAAAAAGCAAAGTCATGATTTAACAAAAGTTAGAGTTACAAAAAGGTTGCAATTTACTTAATGGTTTATCCAAACTGTTTAAATAACTATCAACTTTTCGAGAAAGGTAAATCAGAACAACAAATGTTGAGATTACTGCGGTAGAATAGTTTATAGCACAATATTTAGAATAATTTAACATTAAAATGGTAATCGGGACACTGATTGTTTATTGGGAACACTGAAGACAAAGAACTGAAGGTGACAAACTTGGTTAATTATAGGAAGTATCGTGTAACACCTTGCATAAAGAGTTATTGTAAGCCAAGCCTAGAGCATCACAACTTAAGGCTTGATGGGGACTTGGTGATAGGGGATTGAACGTTATGGTTATGTATATAGTAAAAAGTGAGAAGAGAAGTCGGGAGGAGAGACAGACTGAGTGACGCTAATACAGATTTTTATAAAAGATTTTCAAAATGCAAATGAAAGATACAGTCCCGAAAGTGATTCGTGATTCTGTTGAATGGCTTGAAGAAACAAATGGCGCAGTGTAAGCAAACTAAGCAGTGTACACGACACATGGTCCTTCGGCGTCGGATTCAAGTATATTCAAGATAAGAGACTGCAAAATGTCTACCGAGTTGACGAAGAAACTTTGGTCTAGGAAAGGACACCAAGGCTACATTATGAAACAGCTGGCTAGCTAAGGTGGAGGTACTGAGTAATTTCAAGCCAGACGATGTGGCAGTGTTGACACAACTGAAGTTAACATTAACCGAGAAGATTGAGACTATTTCGAGACTTGACAAACAAATCCTCGAATTGACTGAGAAAGATGACGCGATAGAACAAGAGATTGAAGAAACGTCCGAGATTAAAAGCGATATTTATAGTGGAATCACTGCGATAGACTGCACTTTAACCCGACAATCGAAAACAGCAACATTGCCTGAAGGAAAAGACCAAGGGTCAATGAGCGTGACACGTCCAGCTGCGAGCACAACTGTGCAAGCGAAACTGCAAAAGGTAGAAGTCCCAAAGTTCAGTGGACAAGTAAAAGACTGGATGGCATTTTGGGATTCGTTTGAAAGCGCATTCCACAGGAATTAAACATTGTCAGATGTGGACGGAGCCTCCCCAATCGGACATTGCTGGATTTTCGCTAACAGGATCAAACTACGAGACCGCTAGCAAGCTACTTAAACGACGTTTTGGTCGACAAGATGTCATCCAATGAGCGCATATCAACAAGATGATGAATGCAAAACCTGTGTTAAATGAAAGAGACACAAGGAGACTTAGATTGTTATTTGACACCATCGAGACCAACTACTGAGCATTAGAAGCGCTCAAAGTTGATGTAAATGCTTATTCGTCAATCATTGTGCCATCGATCCTGAGTAAACTGCCTGAAGCGATCAGATTAATGATCACCTGAGGAGTCAATTACTTGAAGTGGTCAACGAAGGATTTAGTTAAAGCATTTCTTGTCGAGGTAGCACTACACAGAAGAACAGCCTAAAGAAAGATGGTTGAGGCATTCTTAACCAAGGTAGGCAACGGAAACTGTACATCATTGTACGTCACGAAATATTTGTAGTGAGTGTGAGGGAGAGCACCATAAGTCTATTTGTGGAAAACAGAAGGAAGCGAGTAGGAAAGAAGACAGTTGTGTGACAAATCATGCCAGTCTGTCAGTGAGAAGCGGTACTAGAGTTGTGCTGCAAAGGGCTCAAGGAATTATGAAAGATGGAAAAGAAAAAAGGGTGTGTGTTCTCTTTGATTCCGGTAGTCAAAAGTGCGACAGAGGCAGCATTGCTGGAGATTAGTACGTTTGGCGAGTCAGCGAAAAAGAGTGGATTGAAAAGTGTCGTTAGTGTTGAAATCGAGCCTGTGAAAGGAGGTCGCGGTGTGAAGTTTGAAGCATACGCTGTTCCTGAGATATCGAAGATCAGGAATGAGCATTTGGAAATGGTGAAGAGTGAATATGTTCATTTAAAATATCTGTGGCTCTCCGACATTCATCAGGACAGGGAGGTGTTAGAAATTGATGTTTTGGTAGGAGCTGATAATCTTTGGACATTTCAGAGTGGAAAAATGGTGAGGGGAGGATTTAATGAACCATTCGCAGTAGAAACATCCTTAGGTTGGGTCTTGTCAGGTCCAACGAAAGGAAAGCCTGTTGACGGGGTTGCGAGCATAAATTTTGTGGTGCAGGAGACAAGTGTTAGGGAACTTGATGCTAACGTTGGTAAGTTGTGGGATCTGGGAAACTCTTGGTATTAGAGAGGCTGATAGCATGCATGAGGCTTTGGTTGATAAGATTTCCTTCAATAGGGCTAGATACTTAGTGGGTTTACCCTGGAAACAAGTTCATGAGGTGTTGCCAACAAATTATCCAAATAGTTTAGCAAGACTTAAAGGGCGGATAGCAAGACTCAGTGAAGATGGAGAATTGTTAAGGGAGTATGATGCAATAATTAAAAATCAGTTAGAAGCAGGAGTAGTTGAAGTGTGCAAATTAGAAAAGGCTGAGCAAATTCATTATTTACCCCACCAGGCAGTCATTCCTAAGCATGCCAAAACGACTAAATTAAGAATCGTGTATGATACCTCCTCCAAACAGGGAAAGAAAGGAACGTCTCTAAACGATTGTTTGCATGTGGGTCTGTCTTTAACACCCCTACTATTTGATATTCTGCTACGATTCTGAGAGAATAAGGTTATTTTAGTTGGAGACATTGAGAAGGCATTTTTAAATAAAGGTAGATAGAGATTGCTTGCGATTTTTGTGGGTGAGAGATATTTGGAGTGAGGATCCAGTGGTCGTTGTGTATAGGTTTTGCAGAGTCGTGTTTGGATTAAATGCTTCACCTTTTCTCTTGAACGTGACTTTGAGGCATTGTGTTGAGAAATATGCATCAGATGACAGTGAGTTTGTGCGTAAAATGTTAGATGGATTTTATGTCGATGATTTAGTGCTGGGAGGTAGAGCTACACAAGAGGTAGTTAGCTTGTTCAAAAAAGCGAAGACAATATTGGCAGCAGGAGGGTTTAAGCTAAGAAAATGTTCAACAAATGACAATGCATTGAGAAAGATACTGATCATAGATTGTGAAGGTGAAGGTAATTTCGTAGAAGAAGTGACAAGGATGGAAGAGGCTCAGACATTTGCGAAATTGAGTTTAGGGTTACAGGAGGATAGCTCTAGTTGTGAATGGGTTTTAGGTTTGAACTGGGACTGTGAGGAAGATACAATTAAGTTTAATTTATTAAAGTTGGGCGAAAAGGCAACTAGCTTGTCTCGCATGAAATGAAATATTTTGAGCATCCTTGCCGGTGTATTCTATCCTTCAGGTATAATCGGACCAGCAGTTTTTCCAATGAAAGGATTATTTCAACAGTTGTGTAAGAGTAATGTTGGGTGAGATGAGGAGTTGGGTATAGAGCCTGCAAGGCGGTTGTCAGAGCGGGTCAGTGATTTGAAAAAGACAAAAGGAATTGTTCTGCAGTGGTGTTTACAGCAAGAGTGATGACAAGGTGTTATGTTCGCTGCATGGGTTTGGAGATGCAAGTGATGTACTGTGTTTGTGAGACAAGCCAAGGGATTCATGTTCGATTGCACCCCTTAAGTCCCTTGGCATCCCCCGCCTTGAGCCAAGATCAGCAGTAACTCTTGCGCGATTGATGGATTCAGCAAAAAATGCACTCAAATCACAAGTTGGAGTTTTAACCACTAAGTATTGGTTAGACAGTACAACTGCACTTTGCTGGATTAGGAACCAAGGCGAGTGGAAACAATTTGTACGGCACAGGGTCAATTAAGTTTTGAAACTTATGCATAAAACAGACTGGGGTCATTGCCCAGGACCAGAGAACCCTGCAGATTTAGGGTCGAGGAGTACTACTGCCAAAACTAAACAGTTGCGAACTTTGGTGGTTAGGTCAGAAGTGGTTGTTAGGCAAGGAATGTGGCCAGAATGTGAGTCCGTTGAGACACCTGAAAGCAAGGATGAGGTTAAGAAGGCAGTTTAATTGAATGTTACCATAAGGGAGACTGTTGGGGTTCATAAAGTGGTTAAAATAGAAAGGTATAGTTTTGTAGCGTATGTTGTGCAAAGGTCAAGTTATGACCTTGGGAATGCTGAAACGCACTAATGCATAATCATGCTTAGTGGTGTAACATTATACGCTTTGACGACAAAGAAATACATGTCGTAATGTAGAATGACTAGGCAAGATTTATGGCTTACTGCAGTTCCATTTAAGGAAGACTTGCCTCGGATTTGCGTACAATATTCTTGATATTGCACATTCTAGTATGCCCTACCTACACTGTAAATATATATAAATATAGCCTAGATCTTCATTAAAAAGTA
>JBAHVQ010209964.1:0-11009 GCA_036872915.1 Nanipora kamurai
GCTAAGCTTTCGACCTGTTGACTAAGGACTTCATCAGAGCAATTGCCAAAGCCTGTTGGCTTAAAATAAAACGTGGTGTTCCACAAACTATGTATACTATATCAATTATCACCATGCAAAACTTTAAAGGATTGATCACTTCAGATACTGCTTTCAGATTACTTCAAAAACTCATGAATAAGTAAGCTGTCGAGACACCGATAATACGTCACGTGCATAAGTTTTATATTTGATAAAACACTCCCCATTAGCAGTCTTTATAAAGAATACTAGACGAGCAACGAACGTTCTGATGAACGGTCATCAGAAGATTGCGGGTCCCACTACCGTTTAGGGCGCAGAAAATTGTTTTTTCGGAGATCGTGACTTTGACGAACATTCGCTGGTCGTTTGATATACACCAAAAGCTCACATGAGCCCTATTCGTGTTCAGCTTTCAATGATAAATAATAGCAACCTCGTACTTATTTTAAGGGGTTGGGCAAAAATGACGGGGACTCGAAAACGTTCACAGTTAAACAGAAAATGTATTCAATGTATTTGGTGAGAATGTTAATCCAAAGTTTCTGGGTGAACATTCTCACCAAATACATAAATAGTTCCACTCATTGAAGTAAAGACTACAGAGCCTAATTTACAAGGAAATCTGGGCCATAATAACGTAAAAGATCGAAATTGCGCATGACTCCCAAGCTTTTTAAAAAGTTCTCTGAGCCCCTGACAGGAATCGAACACGTAACCTTGAGATCACCGGTGAGATGGTCTAACCATTGAGCCACATAGACTCAGATGGAAGAGAGAAGGCTACAATTTGTACTGGCTAGTAGTTCTCATGTGCACTGCTTGACAAACATTCGTTAGTGGTCTGATATACTCCCACATAGACAGCATTTGTGTTTAGCTTTCAACGTTTCCATCATCCTTATCACATTGTGGCTTCTGTTAAAGCTGTACATACATGTATGACAAACCTGCAACATCGCTCACCCTCAGAGTCTTGGTAGCTCAATAGTTAGAGCGTCTCACCAGTCATCGTAAGGTTGCTGGTTCGATTCCTGTCTAGGGTTCAGAAATCGTTTTTCTGAGATCATGAGCTTGATGAACGTTCGTTCGTCGTATGCTAACTGCAGTCTCAATAAGTTATGTAGTCCATCGGCGATCAGAAGATTACGGGTTCGATTCCCGTCAGGTGCTCATGTAACTTTCCTGAGTTAACAAGCCTGAGGAGCATGCGCAATTGAATCAACATACACCAAGTTACAACATGCCAATACAGATAACCAGGTAAAAGGCTAATGCGCCAATGCCGCCTACTTGTGCAGAAATTGGTCGCCCGCGCTCATAATTTGGGCACCTGTTAGGCAGTAGTCTTATACCAAAACTGGACAATTTCTGAGTGTCCTGTTCAGAATGAGACACAATAATTTTGTGCATGGTTCATAACCAGGTAGGTTTATCTCTTTGTTATATACTAATATCCCAAATTTTTCTCAGCAAATATTTCCCAATTGCTTTGTTGTGATATGAGACACAAGTCTCTCAAAGTCTTATTCTCAATGCAAATAAAAAAGTATGCTTTGAAATAAACCTGTACACGAGGTTTTCATTAATGGAAGGAAGCATTAGTTTCCCATACTGGTAGTTGTACAAAGTTCCTTAGTCCGGGCTTGACCGCAGAAGATGATTTTAATCAAGTTCATTCTTTCCTTTCATCCAAGCTAAGTGAATTCTAATTTTCTAAGTTACCCTGGTAGTCATTTATGGCGTAAAAATATCTTTTTTAAATGAATCAAGCTAGCTAACCAAGCTAGCCAAGCTAATATACATTGTAAACAGCCCCCTAGTCATTAAATAGTGTTATTGATTGATATACACTGATTTAACATGGATATCAAATCCATCTACTCCAGTTTTGGAAAGCAAAAATTTAAAAAACGGCTTTTTCTCACTGGTGCTAGCAGTCGACGACATAACAAATGTAACTTTTATGGGAACCACAGGTATTTTAATAAAATACACACCAAAAGTAGCTCTGAATAGTGAAATCATTTTAACAGAGATGTAATGCTTTGACTATTTTTTAGCCATCATCAGGAATGCCATTAAGTTACAAAAGACAGCAATACTTATAAACAGATACAGTAACAATGAGCTAAAAATTATCAATAGAATATAACTTGTTCACTGGACACTTTTGTTCCATGGTTAATTAGTGGCTTTTGTCGACTGATGCCATCTGCTTCTTTGTAGAGTAATTAATACTGACCAGTGATTGGCTTCATCTAGTATTCTGCAGCTGTTGAAAATAAACTCACATCATTCTATTAATTTTACTGAATCGGAAATTTCATTTAAGTTCTCTGATACAGTAATTTTTCACAACTGCAAAATAATAGATAAAGTGGATCACTGGTCAGTATTACTCTAGAAAGAAGTGCTTGCTATCCACCAACAAAAGCCACTAATTAACCATGGAACAAAAGCATCAAGAGAACTAGTGATATTCCACTAACTATTCGTAGCTCATTGTTTCCTGTCAATAGGTACTGTACAGCTGTCTTCTGCAACTTAATGGTAAAACTCTCATGGTAAAACATAGTCAAAACATTGAATCTCTATGAAAAAAATTTCACTATTTGGAGTTACTATTGTTGTGCATTTTGTGGCATTAACCACAACCAACTGACAACTTAAAAAAGTGCACAATAAAACATATTCTGAAGAACAATGTCATCTTGAAAACTCAAGATATTATTAATACTTTGTGGCACTGAACATTTTCTGAATTTAAAAGAAAAAAAAACAACTCTAGGAAATGAAAACTGATTACTGTGTCATAAAGAGAAAATTTCATGTTTAGTTTTGGTTAATCATGAAATTTTTTCTCTGTTACCCTCCAGGTGATCTGATTACAAGCAAAAGGCCTGGGACTAGGAGCACAATAAAAATCCAGTTTCATATCTTTCATTAGTCATAACATTGCATAACTTTTGTGAAACTATTTGAAACTTTGTCTCTGAGTATTCAGTGAAGGGGAAGGTATTTTCAGTATGAATTTAGGAACAGAATTTGATATAGTTCAAGAAATATTAACTAAGTTAAATTGGAAATTGATTTCTGTTTGACAACTAGTTCCAGTCCACTTTTGTGTTTCCTGATCAACTGGCAGTTCACTGGGATGTCTTGTGCGTAGTAGTTGTCTAAAACCTGGTTTCTCAGGCACGCAACTACTTCTCCTCTCAGAGATGTGAGAGTTTATCATTTCAGATTAATTAAAGGCATGTCTCTGTCATCTCTTGATTACCATTCTACCTTCAGATCATTTAAGGTAAAATAGCGAAGACACATGACATGGTTCACATGGTTCAACATTTGGTAGGTTGACAAATACATGTAGAAAAATGATGTTGAAGAACACATTTCACTCTCTGAAGAAGGGCTTTTGCTTGAAACTTCAGAATTTTTCTATGTATATTCAGCAGTCTACCATTAACTTTCAACTCCCTGTGCTATTTAACTAATTACACAGAGTATATATGATGTTTAAGTAGTCGCAACTGTACATCATCAGAAAGAATATACTATTTACAGAATAATGAATGAGCTGTCAGCAGAGGAGGAAGACATGATGGAGGGACAGAATGAGAGATTAAGAAAATAGAATTAGTTCTTTGGTGGCTTTTAAGCCAACATTTAACTCTGGTGTGTTAAATTTAATGTACAGCAATTCAAGAATGAAAAGTACATGTATGTTAGGAGAACAGGACGTACAGGAATGAAGAATTTTGATAATTATTGAAAACAAGACTTTTGATATTGGAATTGTTTTGAAATGAAAAGTTTTTTGCAACAACTTAAGGATTATATATACTCTGTGTAATTACTTGATCTGATGAAGGCTTTGTAATAAAGTCAAAATATTATCACTATACTTTGTCTTGTTGTGAAGCTATCTTGAGTTATTCACAAGATGTTTATTTTTGGGTTGTTTTGTCTTATATTTTTTCACATTGTCGGCTGGCAATGGATTTTGCAACTAAATCAGACAAAGGGCTAATATACACAGGGGGTAAACCCATTAACTCCTTTGCTGCCATGAAGAATTTACTTTGGCTAACACCAGATGATTTTACTCATCAAAGGGAAAAATCCGCCTGACTCCTTCATTGCCACAGGGACTTTATTTTATTCTAAGGCCAGACAATTTTACTCATGGAAGGGATACACCCTTGCTGTAAAAGGGTTTAATCAGTTTGGTGTGTTCTCTTTGTGTGCATGCTACAGTAGGTCAATCCTGCCATGTTGGATAAATCAATCAAAAGATTTTCATGATTTGCAACAATTATTTCAACCAACATGGAAAAAATATCTTTGTTCCTTAAATTTCTGGAGATAAGATGTACACCAGCTATGGCATACCATGCTTTAGTGCAACTGGCATTTACTTTTCATTATAATGGCCAGTCATCAACATTATCTTGGAAAACTGGCTTGAATATAAAGTTCAAATACTACTTTATTACTGTATATGAAGTAATTTATTTATATGTTGTCAAAATACTGTTGAGCTACAAGATGTCTCTTGACTGTCTTTTGAGTCAATAGAAGGAAGTAGGAATTTCAGCATGACTATAATTAAATTATGGAACAGTCTGCCTCTAGATTTAAGATGGCAGCCTAATCGCCACATTTTTAGGGACAAATATCTAAAATTTTTATTTGGTGACGAACAATTTCTTAACCACTTTTAATTTTTATCAATATGTATGTAGGAATTAGTATATTTTTAGGTCATCTTTTACAGTAAGCTTTCAATAATTTTTTATATATCTCTATAACGATTGTAGGGGTACAAGTTTATTGGTGCTTTGCACTATTATGTATCACCCTCATTAAATAAAGTCTCTAAGACTGCATGTTTCTCAGAAGAAATTTGAAAGAATTCGACAGAGTAACACCAACAAAGTTTTCAGCTAAAAGGTGTTTGCATGTTTGCATGTTTGCCACGTGAACAAAATGGTATAAAAATATTATATAAGAAATTCCCAGGAATATCTATGAATATCTCGATTCGCTGTTACCACATTACTATAAACATGCTTCCAACTATCACATCACCATTCACCTAACAATTAGCAGTTGACCGTACGGTTGGCAGACTTAAATAATTCTACAAGCCCTACCAAACGCAAAAATCATAGTTTTCTTCAAACGCCGGCCTAACGATACTGGTCAATCTACAGCCGGGGGCCATGACTGAGCACTATATTTGTCATACCTTGAAAAAAGTGTTTCCATTCCGGGTACTTCTGTGGGAAGGAACTTCTTGGTTTAATCTTCGGTGTATATGAAGTAGATGTTCCAGTCAACATTTTAAAAATTTCTTATCACAAAATCATTATGATTGTACAGTCGTGAATAATTAACCTCGCGTTTGAACAGGTAAGTTCGTGACTTCTATAACAGTTTACATATGGTGCTCGGTCAGCGGTTTGCTTATCTCCTTGGAATAGGAAGACAGGGGGGAAACAGGTACGAATGTGCTAAATTTTGAATTAACTGCTTCCCTGCAACGGGGGACTTTTTACTCGGGCTACCGAAGGTAGACCGAGTTAGACAATGTGCTTGAAATTTTTTTTGTCGTGTCGCAAGTTTACAAAAATCACCCGTGGGCGACACGAAGTCTTTGAACCAATGAAATTCTTGTAACGATCGTTTCTCGCTCGGGTTTCCCGAATGTCAATCAAGGACGTGGCAAAACTTGCTATTCTCTATACTCTCTAGTGTTGTTAACGCTTGACAGAGAATACCACGTTATTTGCCATATTTTGTGCATTTGTGTTCGATTGTATCTGAATAGCTGACGAGTTTTGCTAGAAGTAAAGCAGTAGTAGCCCTAGTGGGCTACTGAAACCAACTTGGGCTTCATCACAGCTCAAAACTCTCGACAAAACTCGTCAGCTATTCCGGTAACGCCTGAGCAGGCGTCTTGTATAATTTTACTCTGGCTTGCGCCAGATGATTTTACTCGTCAAAAGGAAAGATGTGGCACTGAACGAGTTAAAAACAAAAAGGTTTGGGAAACTGCCGGTACTTAAGAATGGTTCAACTGACGTTTCGAGCGAAGGTCCTTTGTCGGAGTGAAACGTGTGACGTTCGACGGAGGGCCTTCGCTCGAAACGTCAGTTTAACCATTCTTAAGTTCCAGTAGTTTACCAAAACCTTTTGACTATCTACAAGCCGTTCAATACTGCTGACGAAGCACTTTAATTATTATATAATTGAGTCAAAGAATGTGAAACTTAAACAACGGTTGTTCATATGCAGGGAAAGCTGAACACCCTCAAATAGAAATTGAACATGTATCAGAGGCGAATCCAGGATCTTTCCCAAAGGAGGGTTTGCCAAGTCATGAGTGATCCTAGTTTCTGAGAAGGGGGTTGGTTGAATCAGGTCAGGAAGTTGTTCTAGGTTTTGAAGGGGGTACAGTGGTGGTAATTTTACGACGTGAACAGGGAACAAAATTAAAGAAATAACGTTCATTTTGTACATGTAGAGACATGCAACATGTTCTCTCTCTCGAACTGAATGTATACGCTAATTGTCAACTTGCAGTCAAATTTACTGTAGTAATCAATTTCAGGGGTTGATATTGCGTTATACAACGCTCCCATAATGTTTACATGCGTAGGGATTGATTGGGGAGTTTGGGTTGACGAAACCCCGGCTTGGTTCCGGGAGGGTTAGCGTCCCAGCTCAGTAAGGATCAGCATTTTGATTGGGGTCAGGCTGACCTCAATTACACCCCCTTGAATTTAACTGTCATCCGAAATTGACTACTACGGTCAATTTGACTGCAAGTTGACAATTAGCGTATACACTTAATTTGGAAATTCTTACATTGTAAGATTGCTCAAGGGGGAAGTTTAAACCCCCTGATCCCCTGTTCCGGGAGGGTTAGCGTCCAAATTCCTCTCGGGTCATTGAACTCTAAAACATCTTGAACGATAACTCCACAAGCCCCGTCTTATCAGGCCCGTCGGAAGCGGGGGAGCTGGGGGACTGTGGGCTCCCCAATAATTTTCCTGATAAGTAATAATAAGTGAAAACCTTGTAAATGTGTTAACAAAAATAATTAAATAGGTGAAGTGTATGACATTCTGAATTACATTCTGTCTGTAATAGACAGACATTATGTCAGGAAATATTACATTTGTGATGTTGGCTACTTTGTAAGTGACAGCACGAATTACCCTATTTACAGTAATGGCAAGATTTTGAGATATAGATGACTGACAGGTCAGTTTGATCACAAAGTCCAAATTGTTCGACTTACAAAAGCACAAACAGGAGGTATTACGCCGAAGAAGCAAACTCGATGAGGCAATGAATTTCCCGACGTTTCGAGAGAAGGCATGGCAAGGGCATTCGTAATGAAAACTAAAGAAAGGGTCTTACTTGTATTCTGAACATCTGATTGGCTGCTTTTTGTAAGCAACCAATCAGAGGCTTGGTTTACAAAAACGATTGACGTATAAAACATGCAACTCATTTCTTTAAGCCTTTTTCGTAAAAATAATGAGTTTCATTTTTGATTTATCGTATGCATGTTCTTGATAGAAGAAGCATAATAAAATAGTTGTAAGTATATATGAAGCAACAAAAAGGGTTTTTTCATCGCAAAGACGGTGTTGTGTCCCATGTAGAGCCCCCATTACGGATTTCATTCCGACCGGCCTTCTTATTATCGGGTACAGCCAAATTTCTTGCCCATGGAATTTGACATATAAGTATAAATCACGCGTGTTTCATGCGTGCAGCTACCATGTACTAGTGAGCTCTGTCAATATGACTGAAGGGAGAACTCCAATTTATAGGTTAGGCAAAAAGTGAAGCCAAACATGGCCGACATGGAGGCCAATTTTGCACGTGAATTTCAGGCCCCTGCGCGATCTTGCATGTCAGCTCCAGTCCTTTACACGACTTTTACTGTTTGGTTCGGCTTCAAAACATTTACAACCACTGAAAATTAGTTGAAAAGAAAAGATGCCAAAAGTATATTTCATGACCGAGTGTATAAAAAGATTCAGAGATGCCATATAGCTTACAAGTGTGCTAAGCCTTCTGAAAATGGTAAACAACCGGCAAAAAGAGATGGTTAACCGTACAGTTTTCTTAAGTGACTTACTCTTTTACGATATTTGTGTTGTTAGTTTTTGCTTTTCGCTATCATGAGGATTATATTCTATACTCGCTCTGGTATTTTTTGAAAAATAGTTCAAATTGAAATATTCATTTCTGTCTTATCAGAATTGAGGAAGTGTTCAATTTTACGACGCGAATCGTGATGAAAATTGATTTAACCAAATCAACTCTCAGGCGTTCGACTTCATAGATGCTGTTACACGTTGTCCTCTAGTTTTAGGTAAGTTGAGATTTTTATTATGGCCTTTTCTCGCTTTCAAATGGAGTTTAAAGAATGTCTTTAAAGTTTTTCTTGGCGATATAATCAATCAAATTTCCTTATCTTCTACTCGAACGGCAAAAATCTCATATACTTGACGACTGAGAGAGAAAAATCTAGCTGATGGCAACAGTTTCAAAGTAACTTCAAATATTTTACACTTATATATTGATCTGTTTAGCTGAATAGGAGTAATCCTTGGGGAAAATGCGCCAGATGTTCAAACATAACTCACAATCACTCTCAGTTTGATGAAGCCAAATGTGACCGTGTTAAAGCTTGAGCTAGAATCCCAACTTGGATGATGAAAGTGAGGGATGAAAGACGTTTCGAATGCCGTTGTGACCAGTCAGTCCTTAATAAGCACAGTTACTTAAAAATCAAGTATTTTCTTTGGATTTGGGAGAATGCTGTTTATATAACGGGTTTCTGTTTCATTAAGGAGCTTACTTCGGTATTCGACAGGCGCTTTATCCTAGAGTCGGGTTGCAACCAGACCACAAAGAGAAGCGTCCACTAGAATGGTCTTCAGTTTGGAGCCTCCAGAGTACTACAGTGACCTTGGTGACGTGACAACGATCTTAATTTGCTCAACAAATGATTATCATTCGGGGCCCAATTTTTGCTGAAATCGATGCGAGGTTTGGTATGAAACGACTGAGAGACTGAATCATCCGTAGGAAAGTTGGAAGATCAACTAAACTTCTCGAAGAATCTATGTTAAAAATGACTTGGGTCTTTTTCATGTCCCACTGACAATAATGACGTGTCCTAAGGAAGGTAGCATAGTATATCCAATTTTGCATTTATGTGGATTGAACCTGAAACCTGTTTCTCGATCACGCTCGATGATCACTAGGATCACCCTCGTAGCCACACACCATAATATCGCCCACAATGCCAGTGACTCCTGTGAGATTGCCGAAGGTTTCGTAGAACTCCTTGGGAAAGAGGTTCTTTACACAAATCAGCCCAAAGGGTAATCTCAGGAACTGATACTTGTCATGCAATGTATTGAAAGTGGTATATAAAGAGCTTTCATGATCGAACTGAATGTTCCCGTATCCGCTACGGGCGTCAAAAATGGAGAAATAATTCGCACTATTTAGCTTTTGAAGAATTTCATCGGTTGGGGTGCAATAATGTGCGCGCTTGATTGCAGAGTCGAGATCGTTTGTTTCGGGATACAGGCATAGAGCACCGCAACCTCGATCCCAGGCTCTTCCCTTCTCCCCCTCGTCATTAGAGAGGGAGCCTGGTTGCAGCTGGCTCCCTGAGCACATCGCTTCAACAATAACGCAGGGAGGGAGGGTTTCCGAAGCTGTTTTATCAAAGTAAACAAAATTACTTGCATAGGTTTAGACATTAACGCCTGCGATCGAGTGGGCGAATGAACAGAACTTTAACCTCTCATCCTAGCACAACCCTAATTTTGTCACAGCTATGACCTTTCCTTCCCTTCCCCGCAACCGTTTTTTGACCGCCCAAGAATTGGGTGGTCAGGTGACCAGCTAGAACCGGAGGCTCTCACCTCCGGGAGGAGAAGAGACAGCACCGCTACTCTTTGTGACACACGCATTATCGAATTTTGTCCAGTTAGTGTCCAATTCTTGCGCTTTTCTTCTGAAAGAGACTGGGTTGAGACAAGCTCAATGCCTTCGTCATCCAACCAAATCAGCAGGTTGCTAAACCTATTCTCGCATGCTTTTCCCATTCAAGGGCCCCAAAAAGCAGATGTCACAGAAGTATTTACATATCTGGAGGTATTTTGAAGCAACTTACGTGGTAAATACACATACCAGGGGCTTAAATTTCCCCTAAACCATTGCTTACAAATCTTACCTGCTGCATAGTTCTCTCGTCATACCTTACACAATATCATGGTTTCGTAGTTGACAAAACAACCAGGAAACCCACCGTACAAAAAGAACAACGTTTATTTGCAAAGATGGCGGAATTCTACAACCCTTAGCCAGGTCACACAACTTACATATTTTATACCTTTGGCAAACAAGAAATAAGGATACCTTAAGTAGGTAAACTAAAACAATCTTTTTATTCCAAATTAAAAGAAGAGATGACCAAACACAAATGAGGCAATTCGAAACTATGTTTTTGACTTTATCAATTTCTGTTTACCAAAAACTAGTTGCTCGGATGTTCACGATGGCCGTTCTTTTCCCTCACGCTATTGACTACGACAGTTAGAACATGTTTGTCGCTCGGATTTATCTCTAGCTGAAACGGATAAAGGAATAAAGGAATAAAGGAATAAAGGAATAAACGAATAAACGAATAAACGAATAAACGAATAAACGAATGAACGAATGAACGAATGTACGAACGAACGTATGAACGAATGAACAAATGAACGAATGAACGAATAAACGAATAAACGAATAAACGAATAAACGAATAAATGAATAAACGAATAAACGAATAAACGAATAAACGAATAAACGAATAATCGAATAAAGGAGTAAACGAATAATGGAGTAAACGAATAAAGGAGTAAACGAATAAACGAATAAACGAATAAACGATT
>JBAHVQ010209984.1:0-12214 GCA_036872915.1 Nanipora kamurai
GAAAGTTATTTTTACATATGAGGAAGGAGACATTACGTAATGTTATTCTAGAATGTTCTAGACAGGCGTGTCCGCACATAAAAATATGGCGTTGTTAGTTGTTGCCCTGGTGATCTTCTGAGCTGGTTGTTCTCTGAATTGTGATAATGAACGCGTGGGCGAGTTCATTTTCGGTATGAACCCGCCCTGAGTCCGTTTCCCCGATTGTTTCTGTTCTGTATGAAACGTGTTGGGCAGTTTCTTCAGAAATGACCTTGTTCTCCACAATTAAAACATTCGTTGCTTCTTCCTCTACTTCCGCGTCTTGATTGTCGTTTGCCACCCTCTAACAATCTTTCGATTTTATTTTGTCGTTCAATTATCTCTTTGGCCCATTGCGGCGGTTTGCTTTCTTGTGAGCCCGGGAGGTTGACTTTCGCTGTGATCTGCGATTGCACTTGATCATGCGCCATGTTGGCGCCTTAGTTCTTGTCGAAACAGCTGTTGGAACATGGTGAGAAGAGCCCAGGTATTAAATTCTGTGAAAGTCAACTTCTTAATATTGGAGCCTGGACCGAGTTTTGAACCAATCATATTGCAGTATTTTTTACATGGACCAATCCTATTTCACCTCCTGTGGCGAATTTTCGGGGGGTAGAAAACAAGGTGACCGCCAAACCACGTGGCTAGGTTATGAACCAATGAGAAATGAGTATTGATTTTCCAGGGAGGTGTTGTGAATTTTGTTGGGTTTATTGGGGTTGGGGGTGGTAGGTTGAGGACGAAGGGATAGTGAAGGAAAAAATAAGGGATAAAAATGTCCGCCATGATTTTTTACTAGGAAATCGTTCTTCCGGGAATCCGAGTTAAGGTCCCAACAGTTGTTTACATGGTGATGAAGGGTTTTACAAGATACAATCCTAGTTGAAATTCCTTCGCGACTTACCACGTGACCCAATTACGAACCGCGTGACAAGAACATCATCTAAATCTATTTAAGGAAAGTTATTTTTAAAAGTTATATACATTGTACGTATGTATAATGGTGATACAACTGATGAATTTGAAACGAATGATTGGGTAATTCCTAGATTGTATAATACGTTGATCAAATATAAAAGAAAACCATTTGGAGAGCCATGGTAAACGTGCGCACCATCCACAGTTGCTGTTCTACCTGAAGTGGTTAACAAACCAAGTTTGGGGGAAAAGAGACAACAAAAGCGAAAAAATCAAGTGATGGCTGGTATTCCGGGATTTTGTCATTCTAACCCTGTAGAAGTGAACACCGAGGTGCTTCGACATTTGACAAGAGAAACCTTTCAATGTGTCTGGCGTCAATATTCGAATTCGTATGTTATTTTGGAAATGAAAAGTCAAGTTGAAGACGGTGTTTATTTGTATTTTAAATGTCAATTTAATAAAGTAAGATCGGATCGATTGCATCAGCTTCCTAAAAAGATTATGATTACCCCGTACAACACGTTGAAAATAGCTGAATCAGAAAACGAAGAAGAAAGTGACCGCGAGAGGAATACATCAGATGTTTGGTTAAGCGACAGTGATAGCGATTAGAAAGTACAATTGGGTAAAGGTTTACAATGGATGGTTTGACGTTCGATTGGGATGAATTTGTTCCCAAGAACTATAGCGGTTATACCCAGTGGCGGATCTAGGTTTAGTCAAATCGGTCGGATGACTAACGTATGAAAAGACCTTTAATTATTCACGAATTATAAGAAATGAGAATATTGTAATTTTGCTAATTACCTCAAATATAATTTTTTATTTTTTTTAATTTCATTTCTCCGTATTCTCCGTATTCAAATAGTCGCGAGAGCCAGTTTAAATTTCTAATTATTGAAATATTATAGAAATCTGAAATTTAATTGGGCTACATGAAGTATTTTTGTCACAGCAAGATCGTAAAATAAACAAATTGCAGGCTCTGTTCTTAGCCCGACCGTTGGGTATGCATTTATAATTGCCTGACTAGCTTGACTGATCTTGGACGCCGTTTTTGACTTACTTGGACGCCATTTTGACTTACTTGTTTGCACCTCCCAACCAATCAGAACGCCAGAATTAATCCCAAGTAAGTCAAAATGGCGTCCAAGTTAATCAAGATCACGTGATTTAAATCAGTCAAATAGCCCGCACAGACACAGTGGCCTGTTCGACCAATTTGACTGAACTTCGAGTCTTCGATCATGGCTTCGATCTGCGTTTTGGATCGTGCGTTCTGCGCTTTGAAAGATGGCAACGAGCCTTTGCTGGGGCAGCTTTATCAAAAGCTTTCTGCTTAGCCGGATGCTTGTGAAAAGCTTGGCAAAGACGATCATTTGCCAAGAATTGGTGAGACATTCCACCGAGATCTTGGCGCCGAGACAGTCTATTTACCAGACTATGTAAACGCTGACATATAAAAACCAACTACCGCTCTAACTGGTACGTAGACAAGTACGCTTGCATACTTGTCTATTATCTTTAACTTTAATTTATCGACAGATTATCCATGCTTCTGTAGACCGTGTAGTGGTGTTTGTTGACGATTTAATCTGCATTATTTGCGGAAATTTGACCGACCGTTTGGCCAGGGCAACACTTATGCAAATTTTCGTTCAAACGTTTAACAATTAACATAATATCCAACCATCTCCTTTGATCTTGGGGTGTAGTTTTGAACTGTACTCTTCAAAATAAAGCATTGTAACCTATTATGAGCATCAACAGAATACAGAAGGCAAAGTTTTGTTTCACAGTACTTAAATGTTACTGTCTCACCAGAAATTTATTTTGCATAAATAAAACAATACACCATAATTGCTGAGACCAAAGCTGTTTAAAAGTTACTAAATCTTTGAAGTGCTGACGTCTAAAATAATTTATTCAGAATTTTTGGCATCTTGCATGGACCTCTGAAAAAGTGTTTAAGCTCCTTGTCTTTTGTGACAGTTTTCTGGTCATATTTTACAGTTGTATTTTTAAAACAGGTGGTTCAGCGTAGGCAGAGGCACTCGTAGATCAAGAAACGTCAGGGTAGGTTCTCTGCCTGAAAAATATAAGAAAAGAAACCTGCATTGTGCATTTTCCGACACAAATTTGGTTACATTTGTAGGTATAGTGTAGGCTATGGTGGGCTAGGTGGGGAGGGGAGCAAAGGGTTAGATTGACTGGGATGGTGTGGAGTGTTGAGCAATTCCACATTCATGAAATGTTGTCCCATCTGGTCACCCTTTTCTAACCAAACTCCTTTTGCTTTTTAGCAAAGGTGTGCAAGGCAGGTAACTGGCACCTTAAAACCAGATTGCTCAATTTTAGGCCTTCCAATTGGTGAGGCTGTCCATATCAGAAATGATTGGTTCACCTTAAGGTACCTCATATTTCCTGGGCATGCTGACGAGCTATGATATTGGGTGAAACAGCCAAGAACATGATCACACTAAATTTCCACATAAAATTGTAAAGTAGTGGCACCTAAGTGCTTTAAAACAAAATTTTAAAAAAGCCTTGGTCACTGCGATGCACGTAAATTAAAGATCTATTGTAAAACCGTTCTCATTTCTAAACATATTTCAAATTTTGATATGTTATAATGTTATTTTTTAAGCATCAGAATTATGAAAAAATTTCCCCTAAAATCTTTTAAATGGTATTTTAGGGACTCTAGATTTAAAAATTTTCCGGGGGAGCATGCCCATGGCCCCCCTAGATACCTCGTGCTTGGGGAGTGTTTTACAAATTGTGCATTCAAACATTTTGGACTAAGGTAAGAAAAATCCTAGATCCGCCACTGGTTATACCACAGATCAATTGCATGAAGAGATAAGTACAATGGAAGATAAATATGTGAAATCAGTTTTTGAATCCTCATTGGAAAAACGTAAAAGAGAGGAACGAAAAACTTGTATTATTGTATAGTTATGCCAAAAGCATGTCGGAGGAAGTGAAAATATCGAAATAAATTCAGAAAATTTTCCCCAACGAAGAGAAAAAATCAATTGGGTGGTGGTGGTGCACTTGGGTTGATTGAAGCAACTCAGAAAGGTTGTGTATTGATGCGAATCATGAGAGAAACAAGAAAATTATCGAAAAAGCAGTTGATAAAATTGGTACACAGGTTAAACTTAAATTCAAGGTCAAAACGCAAATGGAGAAGAAGAAAGAGCCGTCAAAAAGGTGGTTTTATGGGTGGACTATTTGGTTCTCTTTTCAAATCTGGATTGAGGGCTGTAGGTCAGAAAAAGCTCAATTAATCAATTGGGGAATATCAACAGACAGCACAGAAGAGTTATGAATAGTCTATCCATAATAAAGTGAGGATTTAGCGAACGTTAAAATATAGTCAAGACAAAGTTGTTATGGTTTAAAAGAATTGTTTATTAAAAACATTGTTTACCTCATACAAGTGTTCAGTTCTTCTAACATTTCAGATATTCAAGTGTATAGTATTTCATATTTCCTATCACCAATCCAAATCGACAATAAAAATTATATTATCGAGCTGGAATTGGAGATATATAAACATGATTATATGAGTTTTTGTCTTTGTTTCTTCTATCCACTTCCGGTCTAACCATTCAGGTAAAGGACGACAATTCCATATATTGTTTTTCTGATTAGAGAAATATGGGAATAAAGTGAAAGATTTTTCAAATAAAAAAATCTATCACTTTACCCATACACCACTAACAATCAAATTCATAGTCACAATCATGATCAGGGTAACCAATCACGGTAACAAAGAAGCAAAAAATACAAAATTTCATGAGCCCTATCAATCCTTGTTTTTGAACGTAACAGTTTTTACAAAATTGTTTAGTTATTTTATGATGACAACAATGTTTAATGGAGACAAACTTCTCTTTTTTGTGACAAATGCAACATTCCTATCGCCATTAATTTTCCATAGATTTTTTGGTACATTTTTTCACGCTGTGTATGAACGCTTACAAGTCAATGTAGTAAACATAATAACACAGTGTTAAAACAAGACCTTATTCCTTTTGTATACGTTTCCATGCCAGCTTTGCTTCGTTTATTACACGTTGAACTTGATAATTTTCCCAGTTGATCTTGAAGGTCTGAAAAAGTAAGTTAAAGATGAGTCACTGTGGTCTTCAAAACCTTATAAAGTTATTGGAGATCACAATAACTTTTCTTCAACTCTTTCTTTCAACCACATAAACCATTATTTACAGCATTCCATCCAAAAGATAAATATTCTTGTTATTTGAAAACGAATGAGAATGCTACGGAAAAGCAGCACTCCCACCCGTTTTCAAACAATAACAACCTTTAGTTCTTGCTTTCATTTCCTGGTGTCACCAACTTATAACATCCTGATTCCCGTCGCCTTATGGATGAAATTGTAGCTGTGTTAGAGTTCTTCTGGTTTCATTATCTGGTTTGTTTGACTCTGGAGTTTTTTATATATATTTTTGTGGAAATGGCTACGGCTCATGCTCCTGTTCAAAAGCGTCTGGTCGTTTTTTATTCTGATACTTATACTGATTTTGTTACATCTTAAAATATCAGAAGAACAAAAACATTACAAATATCAGAGAAATAAGTTGTAAGAACATTTAAATTTATTTTTAGAGTTTTTTAAAAAGCTACGAGCGTTGGGGAATTGAAAACATTTCTCCAATTCTTGTAGTTTTTTTAATTTAAACACTTGTGTAAAAACCGTTGTGCATGATCGATATCTAGCACTACAACGTGGTATAATTCGTTGCCAGTCTTTACTTCGAAATGACCCGCTAGTTGAAGAGCTTCTTCACATTTTCCCATTGCTTCTAGTAGGTACGAATTCATACCACTTTTCCAATAATTTATTGCATCAGACGTCTACTAAACGAGAGAATTATGTGTACATGGAGTATTCCCTCACAGAAATTTCATATAACATTTAACATATGAATCAATCTTTCATATGTGAAAACGTTGCAATTCCACATGTGAAATTTTCCATGCGAAATACGTGAAATTTTTGTACGTCAAATTACGAACCATATGTGAATGAGATGTTTCATATGTGAAATGAGGATTTCATGTGAAAACGTTCCAATTCCATATGTTTTTCATATGTGAAATAACATGTGAAATTTTTGTAAGGGTTTATAACTTTATTTTGATACAAGATTGTTAAAGTGAAATTAGTAATAAAATTAACAAGCTTTTTTATATTGGTGGTTGTGTACTTTAAAAACGCTACAAGAGTCAGGGAATTGAAAACATTTCTCCAATTCTTTTAGTGTTTTTATTCGTACAGAAGACAGTTGTCCAAGATCAATTCTGCATGATTAAGATCCATCATTATGACGTGGTATAATTCGTTGCTGGTATACATTCTCAGACGTGTTGCTATTTGACTAGCTTCTTTGCAACAGCTCTTTGCTCGACGCATATACGAAATCATCTCGTTTACCCATTGATCAAGTACAGCATCACTGGGGGGTGTTATTTAACAATAAGTGATAGAAAATTATCTATTCACACGCACATATTAATGGCCAAGGATGCTTGACAGAGATTCATAACTTGTACCGCGTAACCGATATTTTTGGTACACATGCTCAGTTTTTCAGCTAATTGGCTAGCATCGTCCCAATATTTTTTTGCTTTATTCAAACTATTGTTCAGTTGTTTTATCCACTGAACCACTTCTTGGTCTGTAGATGGTTCTTTTCGCTTCTAAAAGTAAGTAAAAAAAGCAGCAAGACATTCCTGTCATGTTCAAAAAAGCGACAAACCTGACTTCCCGATTTTCTCTACTACTTTTTTTAGAATGAGCTATAGTTTACCAAGATTTTTTTACTTAAACACTGAACAGTAAGCCTGCTCATGTGGGAGCTTGGTAAATATCAGAATAACTAGAGGACATTCGTCAAGCTCGTTTACTCAGAAAAACGATTTCTGAGCGCTAGACGGGAATCGAACCCGCAACCTTCTGATGACCGGTGAGACGCTCTAACCATTGAGCCACTACAACTCAGATGGCGAGCTAGGCTGCAGGTTCATCATATGTACTGCCTAAGCGGAAGTCACGATATGATAATAATGATCAAATACTTAAACACTGAACAGAAAGACTGCTCATGTGGGAGCTTGGTAAATATCAGAACAACTAGAGGATGTTCATCAAGCTTGTAAACAAAAAAAAAATGATTTCTGAGCCCTAGACGAGAATCAAGCCCTAGAGCCTCTCTGAGCCCTAGACGGGAATGAGCAGACTTTCTGTTCAGTGTTTAAGTAATGACATTTCAGTCATCCAACTGCTGCCTAGCCTGTGAATTTCAAGGCCTATTCATATAGGAAAGTTATCAGGTTAGCCATGTTATACAACCTGTTTGGTTGAAATTGACAGTCTGTTGCAAAATGGAATCATCTGACTAGCTTCTCGACATCAGATGTGGGATTCCCATTAATAATACATACAAGAAGCATGCTCAGAAATACAAATATTATACCTCAGTATGCCAAATATTCAAGGAACCAACGTTTCTATGGAAAAATTATTTTCACCCCACATTGGGATCCTTGCTCCTACAACCAAGATCTCAGCAAGTTACTATATAAACACTAATCTGGGGAAACAGTAATTACTCAGTATATTAGCCAAAATCTCCCCTATGCAAAATAAAAAACGTGCTTATTCTATTCATAAACATGGCCTAAAATACGACGTTTATATACCTCGTCTTTGAAACTTTTTATTTCGTGAATGAGAAAAGCTCAATAAAAATTCTCTCAAACAGCTTGGATTTACAAATAATCACGTGAAAGTATGTCAGCATGTGATCAAATTAACCTAATTTTAAAAGGTCATTTTGAGCGGTTAGTTGAGGTTGGATTTTGGGTTGCGGTTAGTTTAAAGGGCTTGCGTAATTAGCTGTTAATTAACACAGGTGAGCAAAATCGCTGCTTTACGAGTCTGTATGTGTACGATCTGCCATTTTTGAGGCCACACTCACGGTCAACAAAACGTCAGCTTTAGCCAGAAATTATAATTTACAACTTGTTCGAGAACAGAAGCTAGCTTATCCAAGACTATTCGTCACTTACCAGCAAAAAGAACAAGTGCTACATAAACTCCAAGATAGACCCAAAACATCTTGTCTTCGTAAGTAAGTGACCCTTCGTCAACAAAGTAGCTCTCGTCATTGCATTTAACTTCCTCTTCTTTAATCAGTTTACAGTAGGTCACTCCGTCACACAGAACTTCGGTCGAATAATTAGCGACTCGACACAAAATATTCATTGTTTATGAAATTAGTGCGCGTTGAATAGGTTTAAAAATTAAACTGCTGAAACTGGTGTATTACAAAGCTTTCCGCAAAGCTTCAAGCTGTTTTGTCAGCGCACGAGGTGCCCTGGGTCTAGCGGGGTAACTCAAAAATGGGTGTTAACAAGACACCTCGTCCATTTGTTTGTGAAAACACTTTCTTTGGCTATGTTTACATGAGGAGAAGTTGTCCCTGGTGCGAGGGTTACCTTGGGCAAGACAACTTTAACCACATTTGTTTATAAATGGGCGAGAACTGTTTACATGAGAAGTCATAAAGTTGTCTCGGATTGTAGGGTGACTCAGATTCTTTACTTACGGATTTGGCGGCCTTCTCTATTATTACTTTCGGGGGTTAGTTACTTTTGAATGGCAAAAATGCGTTTCTGAAATAACGGCGGTTTTGCCCTGCTCGGATGCCCAGTTGTCCTAAATTGTGTCGTCTGCTGTAGGATTATTAATCCTACTCAGGCTGGACTTTTTTTTGGCTAGGGCAGCCTCGGCCCCACTCTGTAAACTTTTTGTTATTCAAGCTACTTCAATGGAATTCGGTAGAAATAATATTTGGACCAAGAGTTACAAATCAATATATATATTGTTTTTTGTTTATGATTCCTTTGAATTGTTTTGTACAACAAATATTAACTTGTCTTCCAGGAAAAAAAAATGTTCTATCTCTTTTTATTTTCAACTCCTGTTACTTGATGTTCAAAATCTAGTTACCACGGCAACAAGTTTACAGCTAGCGGACCAAATTACATATCAAAATTATAGAAATAAAATTTGAAGAAAAATCACTTTTCACAAGTTTCATGTTTCTGCATTCCGATTGGTTGTAGGAAAACATCTAAAAATCTTATTGGAGGGGGGGGCATTGTGGCCTCTCCTAGCCTTGGATGGAGTTAATTAGTTCCAGTACCCTCGTCAATTCTTTCGGCCACAAATCTTTTAGCCCTTTTCCTCTATTTAGTAACAACATGGTATTTCAATGCGGCCACCTCGAACTCAAACTTTGATCCTTCCATTGCACTCCTGCTTTGACCAGTTACACAGCATGAAACCAGCATATCCTAGCTTGTGCACAGCCACTGCTCACTTCTAGGGTGAGAGCTCTCACTCGTGGATTGAGCAGCGGTTGCGCACAGGCTAACGTACCTTTGTTTAAGGCTTTTCACGCCACGTTCACACAGGAAACGTTTTGAGACTCTGTTTATAACTTTTCCTTGGAAGATTCTAGGAACGAGATTGAATGTGCACTGATCCATTTTCCCTCCATGTTTCACTTGAAATTCCGAATAAATTCCATTAAAGTTAATGTAAATAAAAGCTAAGAGAATCGACAAAGAATATCGTATGGACCGGTAGCAAAGTAGAGCTTCTTCAAAATTAAAACGTCTAGGCCATTCAATCAACAATGTGGACTGAAGGGACACGTACTCTCTGAACTAAAAAGTTGATAAATATTTCATTAATTTTTAAATTTTTATCTTTATTGTTTACGTTTCAGGCTTTACCCTGTTCACCCGCGAACAAAAACGAAAGCGACCATGGTCGGAAACGTATCTAACAGTAAAAACGGTTTTACACGTCGTTTTCAAAATTCAAAACGTTTTCCTCAATTCAGAACGATGTAAAAGTATAGGATGTTGCGTCGGCAGTATATAAAACAGCGAAGAAGTTAGTGGACTGCCGAATTTATGAGGAAAAATTCTGACGTTTCGAACAAAGGCCTTTCTTCAGAGTGTCAAACGACTACGTGTTCTAAAGAGGAAAGACAATTAGACTAGCTTTTATACTAAAAAGAGACGTGATAAAAATAAACTGATAAAGTATGAGGAATAACGATACCTATATATCTCAAGAAATTTTGTCATCATCTCCGCCACAACATGGTAAGTCATTTGCTTCCTTTTTTAATGTCGATCAGTAAGCCAGCTCTCGGTCTGACCCGTTCCTCCAGCCACATTACTTTCATCAGCTGTTATTCCCCTAGGGTATTTGTGGGTTGACTGACTGATCGTCGTAAAATATAGCAAGTGACTTCCTTGTCGTTGCTAGGTCGCTCGTTGCCAGGATTTGTCTGTTTTTATTTCTCGTACTTTATTGGTTAATTTTTATCACATGACTCTTTTTGGTATAAAGTTTAATCTAGTTGCCATTCCTCTTTAAGAACACGTGTCACTCTCTGAAGAAGTATCTTTGCTCGAAGGGTTAGAATTTTTCTACATAATTCGGCAACCGACCAACCTTTTTAACTTTCTTCGTCATGACCAATTGAGATCGTTTTCGTCAGTTCTCGTATGAACATGCCGTAAACTGACGGTCTTTGAAACGCGTTACGAATGAAAACGGTGGGAAACGATACCATGCGCACATCTTCTTATAGACCAGTTGCATAAATACCACAATGCATTATTATACACGCATAGCCTCAAATTCATTTTTTGAATTCAATTGACGCATTATGCAAAGCTTTTGTGTTTTTCCAATAGATATCAAAAAGATGCAGTTGAGGCTATGCGTGTATACTGATGCATTGTGGTATTTATACAATTGGTCAATAGTGACGCGTATCGTAATTTCCGCATCCATTAATAACACAGAATTTTATCGTTACTTTCGGGGGGATCGTTACTTTGGAAACTTTACGGTACTTGCAAATGGCGTTATTTAGAAAACCGTGCCAGGTTACACATGACTATAGTTATGACCTAGATAACCATACGCAATCATCCACTAATTAAAGAAGGGGGAATCAGCTATTTATTGTCCAATCGACTTGAAATAGGAACGAAATGTATCTCACCACAGTCATTTCTCAGTTTTACAGTAAAGTTCGCCCCTGAACTACTAACAAGTAACAGTTTGCAGCTATCGATTATGTTATTTTAACATTTGTACCCGTTGAAAGACGTCCTTGCGATCTCCATGTTAAGACTAGCCAGTTCCAGTTCTAGCTAGACCGAACCGACGTCAAAACCATCTATGGGTCTCGTCGGATTTTGCTTTGATTACTCGTTCCCAGTAAAAGAAAAAGGTGACGGAAACAACGAGAGTCAGTATGGATTTCTTTTTTTGAGGTTTATAGTATCTCACTCATACATATCTGTGATATATTGGAATCTAGATTCCTGATTAATCACAAGTTTCATAGAACGACGCTTCCAGTGAACAAGGCCAAAAGAGTCAAGGAATTGCCAAAAATCTAAGTTAACTAGAGAACTGTAAAATGACATCTAAACTAAGTGGTGTTTTTAAGGAAAAAAGTCATGTGACTAAAAGATGATCGTGTGAAAAACGAGTAACAAACTAAATAACGAGATGTAAATGAAGAAAAGTCATTCTCTGTTTTAAGCCGAAAGAGGACAGCCCCACAGAGGACCCAAGGGAATGGTAATGCGCGAAAGTCAAAATAAAGGAAACCCAAGGGAAAACAGGCTACAAGTCAATATTTTTTTTTATCCGCCCATGCAAGAAAAAACGTTTTCTAGTAAAAGGATTAAAGTAATTACATAAAATGAAATACAACCGCTGTCTATTTGGCCTTATACATGTCTATTAACACTGCTTACTTTTATCTTCTGTGAACACGGACAGATTTTCAGAGGGAATCATTAAGTTGAAACGAGGTCGAGATGCCAAACCAAACTTATTTCAACATCTTTACTACTTTACCATTTTATGATTTAAATTCATTCGAAGGTAAGTTGATTCCGGCTTCTAAATACATGGTAGGTTGATAACAAAGTTTAACGCAACTTCCAGGTCGGATTCTTGATTTTATATAGTCATTTTGGTATTAAATGTCAAGCTACTTCACAAAATGGCTGATGATATTTTTCTTGAACAATTTGTCTATTCAAGTTCACGACAACCAGGTGAAATTTCCGACATACCAAACGCTACTCTGGTTTGTAAATATTATGAACGTAATTTAAAGAAATTACA